>JAQJVL010008484.1:0-19611 GCA_035578905.1 Stictocephala bisonia
TATAAACATTCTATGTAATTGCATAGCTTACGAAGAGCTTTTGAGAAATGCAAAGCTATTATTTTAAAAACTGTACAACTCAATAAAAGGAAATTACCTCGTTTTCTTTCCAACCTCACTCCAAATGGCTTCTAAGATCTATCTTACAATCGATTTGAGAAAACCAACTATATTTATGAGATATCAATTATTTATTTATTGTTTATTGTTCAGTTAAAAATCGTAATTGTTCTAAGGTGACAAAATAATTATGAATAACAAACTTTTATATTTATTTATTTACTATCCGACATTCCTTTTACGGGGTGGTACTTACCCTTCCCTCCATGATTCTCTCTAAACCATCACATCAAGCCAGCTGCACTTCCCCTAGGTAACAAAGCTTTATAGTTTATTAAACCCTAAAAGTATATTTTTTGTTTTATTTAGATTGACGTTTGCTTCACTAATATATCGTGCAAGATTTATCTTTATATACGTCATTTGTTATATATGTAATTTTTATCAACTTACTAAAATTTAAATACTTTCCTACGAAACTCTAACATTGATTAGTATTTATTATCATACGATGGGAAGACTAAGAAGAATTATAATGAATATACCATTTAAACGTTTTAATCATTAATCTTCACTTCAGCCCTTAGTAATATGTTAGAATCTTATTAACTACTATCCAATACATTTCGGAATGATCGAATAGTAGTTAGTTAGTAAAAATTAAAACATGTCAGCTTTTTGTACTGAATACTTTATTTAAAACATTGTGTTAAATGCCTAAAAGTGAAAAAAAAAACTTGTATAACAGTTGAACGCAACGGAGAAAGACTCTCAGTAGATAAGATTATTGATCAAAACTGTCAATGTGGTGTTAAACTGCTGTAGTCAACTGGAGACAGTGTAATTTGTGTTTGGTGTTTTACATTATTTTTATAAAATTTATCACCTCATTGGTTCCATAATATACTACTGTACTGTATACTGTATACTCAATGACACTGTCTAACATCATTATTGTAGATAATATTCAACAATGTAGATTGTTCCTGGAGAATAAATTCTGTCCGGAGAAATATGAGCAGTTGGTCCAGATGGAACTTGTAGAAGAACTCATTATGGCGTGTACTGTATTAAGTGTATTGAGGTGAAATACGATAACACTCCAGTTCTTTACCAGTTTAAACATAATCTATCTAGCAATCGAAATTTAATTATATATAACTGAATAAAACATTCCCTAGATAATAATCTTGATAGAGAATAAGTAGGGCTAAAAATGTAGTTACTTTCTGAAAGAACCAATATGAGCTTGAATAATGGGACACTAATATGGTTAGTTTCATCTTTCCTAATTAACTATATAGCAATGGATTTGTCACATACTTTTTTTTGTGTATAGGGGTTAATGATAATAAGAATAAATAAGGTAAAAAGTGAATAGATAATAAATAATTGAAGGTATTTATTTTAAAAAGTTTTTTTCAACTAAGAACAATTACAATTTATCTCAGGAAATAAGTTCAGACTATATGTTTGCGGAAAATATCCTGTAATACTAAGTTATTTAATATAAGTATAAATTTTATTTATTATTAAAAATACTTGTTTTAAACCAGGACAAAACCAATCCAAGTCGATAATTCACAAAAAAATTAAATAAAATTAATAAAAAATAATAATAATAAAATAATAATAATAAAATAATAATTAGAATTTTTGAATACAAAAACACTAAGAGTATCATTGGCTTTTACAATTTAATTTTTTTATTCCTAATTTGTAACCCTGTAATTATTTATATACAACACTGTTTATATAATACTTTAGGAAAAAATATTAGTTGATATATATGTTATTTGTTTTTACATTTATCATGAAAAACATAGTGCTTATTCCAGTTTATTAAAAAAATATATTTAGTACAATATGTACTGTTTTGAGAGCTATAATTTGTAAAATAGTTTTCAAGTTGCATTCGAGGTAGTTGCTTAAGATTCCATAAATTCTTATAAATATTCGTTTTAATTACATAAACATATTGATAATTACATATTTTTAAAACTCACTTGTATATTGAAACTCGTTATTATAGATTTAGTTTTAAGTAATATAAAGTTATTGACAAATGAATTATAACTTTAAATGAATAAATGTTTTTATTAAATAATTTGAAGTATCCAATAGCTTATTTAGATTTTATGTTAGTCTTATAATAAGCTTTATAATATCAACTTATTTAACAAAATGATAAAATAAGAAAAAGTGCATAACTCTATCGCTATATCACTCTATCTCTCGATAACTATATCTCTCTATCGCTAATTGAATATGACCACTTTACATCATTTTGTTTAATTAAACTGATTAAAACTAAATAAATAAGTTACTTATTGATCAAACTAATTGAAACGAGTGGCTCTAAATTAAATATGACTCATTGTAATCAACACGTGTTGATTACTTAATTATTTTAATAATACTATTTACCCTTATCATTTTAATCTTACTCTAAAAAAAAAAAAGTAAAAGACATTAACATTTATCAACTGCAGTTCTAATCCAGTTTATAATTAATTCATCTAGAAACTGAAGTATATTTTTATTTTTAACTGAACATATCTTTGTTGTTTAGCCAGAGTTATTGTACTTGTAAGGGTGAATGAGAGGGTCAATACTACTGTAAGAAAAAGGGGTGAGTTAGGTGTCAATAATGGTCATAGCGTATTTGGTTCAATCCCATTCTTGTGCTAAAGGTTCTCAGTTTTCGATCCCAATCAAAAGTCTTTAATACATTTTAGAAGGACATGAATAACCCACGGGCTGTTCATTTTCATTGGGCTATTTAATTTAATGAACACTTTTCTAAGGATAGTCGGCCTTAGTTTGTAAGCAATAACTACATTCGCTCATCTACACTCATACACACTCATTCGAAATCCATATTCGCGCCAAAAATCTTGACGATCGGCGTCTTAGAAAATAAATAAATAAATAAATTTTAACTGTATTGACCGAATTAATGCATTATTACTGTGCGTGTACTATTAACAGCAAGTTATTTTCGAGTTTAACATACCACATAGAAATTGATTATATTTTCCTAAATTTTTAGATAAATAAATCCAAGCTCTGCAACTGTGGATGAATTTTTAAATATATTTTTACTGAACCATGATCTTAATAATTTAATAAACAAGTTGAGCTAATAATAAAATAAAATGTATAAACTAAGTTAAAAAATATAGAACTAGATTATTTATAATATGTTGTTTGCATAACCTTATACAGTTGTTGTTGTTATACAGATTGTCATCATCTCATACCATGAAGATCAACGTATTGACCCCACACAGATCTGCTAGACAGAAACAATAATACTGACCACCCCACCTTCCCTCTCAGACTCAACAGTGGTATTGACCCACCAGATCTTCCAGACACGCACAATAATACTGACCCACCCCCCTCCCTCTTAGACACGAACAGTAGTATTGACCACCATCCCAACACAACTGTGGTTATTGACCCAACCGATCATTCAGACACACACAATCGTATTGGCCCGACACAAACAGTGGTATTGACCCAATCAATCATCCAGACACACACAATCGTATTTTCCCTCCAAGACACAAACAGTGGTATTGACCCAACCGATCTTCCAGACACGCACAATCGTATTGGCCCTCCCGGACACGAACAGTGGTATTGACGCAACCAATCATCCAGACACACACAATCGTATTTTCCCTCCCGGACACGAACAGTGGTATTGACGCAACCAATCTTCCAGACACAAACAATTTAAACTGGCCCTACCTGGACACGAACTGTGGTATTGACGCAACCAATCTTCCAGACACACACAATTGTACTGGCCCTCCCGGACACAAACATGGTATTGACGCAACCAATCTCAGACACACACAATTATACTGGCCCTCCCGGACACAAACAGGGGTATTGACGCAACCAATCTTCCAGACACACACAATTGTACTGGCCCTCCCGGACACGAACTGTGGTATTGACGCAACCAATCTTCCAGACACACACAATTGTACTGGCCCTCCGGACACGAACTGTGGTATTGACGCAACCAATCTTCCAGACACACACAATTGTACTGGCCCTCCCGGACACGAACTGTGGTATTGACGCAACCAATCTTCCAGACACACACAATTGTATCTGGCCCTCCCGGACACGAACGCTGGTATGACCCAACCAATCTTCCAAACACGCACAATAGACATTAACTAACTCCCCCTCCAAGACACAAACAGTGGTATTTGGAAGAACACAAACAAACGTTTGGAAAGTTTGAAAAACTTACAAACACGTACAGTGGCATTAACCTACCCACCCACCTATACACGTACAGTGGCATTGACCTCCCTACCCACTCATACATGTACAGTGATATGACTTACCCACCCACCTATACACGTACATTGGTATTATGGAACCCGTTTCCTAGGCCACAAAACTGTAAACGAATATCACATTTATGAAATTAGAAATAATATTTTTTCCCTAATTACGTTTACTCTTATTTCAAACATGTATACTATCAACCAGTTCAGTACCACCAACCTGTATTTACTATTTCCATTCATAAGGTATTAATTTTACTATTTCCATTCATCAGGTAAGATTTCAAGTAAATCATAAATCATTTATGATTTTATCTAGTTGGATCATTCATTGTTTCCTGCACATTCTTACGTCAACACATTTTTTTTACATTTTATGATAAATAACTACTTAGATTGCTACATAAGTTTCAAAACATATTGATAGAATGTTAATTAATTTCACTATTTAATTTGACTGAATTCTTTTAAGGAAAACTCGTTTCTTGATTTAACAATTTATTTATTTTCTACAGATAAAGGGAGACTGGATTACCTCATTTCAATCCTAGTTGAACCAACAAGGTAGGTTTTTAGATAACGGATAAAGCCATCCGATGTACTTCACCTGGAATGGGGATATAATGGAACTCTATTTAAGGACTCATTCAATTACAATCAATCTGAGAGGTCTGTAGATAGCAAATGTATCCATCAGAGGACAAAAAGTTTTTTTTCAAATGAGAACAAGATTAAATACTACCTAGTGGTTTTTCATTTCCTTAGACTTTTGATCATCGATCTATAGGTACATTTACAAAATCGGTTTTAGATATTCGTTACTTTAAATAAATTGAATATATCATCCTTAAATTTTGAAAAAAATAATAAATCAAAGAAAGTGTAGATATTTGAAAACTGGTTATTAAAATAATTTGTTGAATCCAGTTTGATAGGCTAAATATTTTCAAATCGATCCAATCAGAATTTCAAGACAAGGATCAGCTAATAACCACCGGTGTTTCGTATTGAACAATAGACAAAATATCTTTATTCGTAATCTTTGAGATTAGAATGGTGTCATTACATTTATGACAAGTAATAAGGAAACAAAAATATAAAAAGATACAGTTCACAGTGTTGAAGAGTTGTAGTATCATCATAAAATCGTCCTCCAGTTTAAAAAATTCCTCTATTGGATAAAAGGTCGGAGAAAAATCCAGGGGATAGTTTTCTTCTGAGGTGATTCGTTTTGTAGTGTTTTTTTATCCTTTGTCACAGGATGTTTACTAAAAAATTTTGCTCCAGCATAAATTTTTGGTGTTTTTTCAAAGAGGGTCAAAAGTCGATGGTGGGAAGTGTGTAAGTTTTTGGGTGTTCTTGTATTGTAGGAATGTTACTGTCCTACTTTTCAGATCTTGGGTTTATTTAGCATAAATAACTGTTTCTGGATGTACAAAGTACTGCATGTCATATTTTTTGCTGTTTGAAGGCAGCTTCTACAGGATTCTTGTGGGCTCAATCCTTGTTATATCGACTGCTTTTTTTTGTAAACAGCACCAGTAAACCTTGCATTCCAGTATTCCATTGACCTAATGATTTATTTACACTTTCTAAGAAGTAGTCGTCTTTGTAACTAGTTTGAAACATCACTCATTTACTATCATCACCCCTTTTTCGAAATACTTATTTCACCAATTATGATAATCGGTGTAAAAAAATAAAAAATAAAAACCAAAATACTAAATACTTGGGAAAAACTATTTCAGATACTATATAAATTATTAAACATCTGACCAAGCTTAAACACAGTTCTGTTCATTTAAAGATAATTAGATCTTAGACAAAAGTACAGAGTCAATTATTAAATCCATTAGATTTTGTAACCTTGATAAGAAATTTCAGTTTTACGCCATATTTATGAAAAAAAAAGTTTATTTAATTCATGCTATATAAATAAAACATCTAATACTAGGCCCAAACACTGTAAACTTAACCATAAAAGCACGTGAAAGTGTGTAAATTTTCAAAAAGAATTGAATAGAATTGGTGAGCATAAATAAAGGAAAACAATTGGTGTTTTTCTAAAAAAAAAAAACCCCTTTAAAATTCGTCCTGCCAAACCCATAACATGGATAGTTTCGGCTTTTCAGTATAAACATGAGTTTGGAAGTGTTTATTGACTGTATAACTGAAAAGGTGTGGAGCCGTTTCTGGTTCACTTTACAGCTAAATGGCAGGTATTGTGGGAAGTAAAGTACCATTAAAACTGTTTATTGTGAAATGTAATGGCGCTTTTAAGAACCATTCACTTTTTTAAGTGGGTTTGAAACAAAACCCAAATTGTTAATTTTTATTTTTAAATTTTTTTAAATATCTAGAAAAAGTTAAGTTGCATATTCTAGGGTTTTTAAACTAGCCCAGGTTACAAGATTAAAACATTTATAAAAATTTACTTTTAAATTAAAAAAATTTTCAAAAAGGGTTTTAGCTCTTCAAAAAGGGATCGCCCGAAAAAAATATTAGAAAAACATTTTTTTAGGGACGAAAGTTTAATTGACCTTGAGATTTGCCAATAGTTTGGAAAGGGAAAATGCCCTGTTTTCCCAAAGAAATTGTTGATAGTATTTTAAATTATTTTTAGAAAAAAATTTTAAATATTTACCGATTAATTTTTTTTCATAAACTAAAATTTTTCCTCCTAAAAAATTTTACAGAATAACACGATCAAGAATATGTAAAAGTAAACAAAAAATTATACTTTTAGTTTTCCCGTTTTATATTTCGTCCCGTAAAAAAAAAAAAAACTGGTTTACCTAGCAACCCCAAAAATTAAAAAAAAGGGGAAATTAACTGACTATATTTAAAAAAAAAGTATATGATTTTAAAGTTTTCAAAAATTTCGTTTAAAAATAATTAAAAAATGAAAACAAATTTTTTCAAAAAACTTGATTTTTTAAACTTTATTAAAAAAAATAAATCAACCCGTGGCGTTTTTAATTTAAAGTACATTATTTCCTTTTTGAGCCAACAATACGGTTTTTACAAAACTTGTAACTAACGATACCAACCTTTTTACACAGAAATAAGAATTTAATTTTAAAAAAAACACGATTTAAAATTTAAACTCATAAGTATAAAAAAAGCCGTTAAAAAAATGGATTTGTCAGGAAAATGAGGGCTGTTTGTGACAAACCGACAACTTCGGACGGTAGTAAGTGTAAAAAAACGTACAGAATCTCGAACTCATCAAAAAACCCGGAAAAGTAAAATTCATTTTTTTTGATACCAAACATCGGTGGAATTCAGGTCAATATATCCCCGGGGGGCCAGAAAGACCTATTTTTTGTAATGAATTTAACTCCCGAATTCTGCAAAAATTTAAATATTTGAAAGACTTTTTAAAATTCCCAACTGTTCGTGATGTTTAATTTTTTAAAAAATTTTTTAAAAAAGAACCCCAAAAAGACTTATCCCATGTCAGAACCCTACCGAACAAATTTTTGAATATACATTTACCACAAAGACACATTGTCACCAAAACATTCATACCCTATCCCCATACACACTTAGAAAGAAAAATCACATTTGAATTCAACTTACAAAAAAAGCCCCCATGTTGGGCCTCAATTCCCCACGTGCCCGTTTATTAAAAAAAAAAGGAAGCGACAAACTGGGCATGAACAATTTAAAAACGCACACACCTACGTAAAATAATGGGCACAAGAAAAATGACTAAATTTTCCCCCAAAACGCACCCAAAAAAAAAAAACACCCCAAAACACACGCCCCCAAAGGGCCCCCCGGGACAACCCCCACCCACACACGCACCCCCCCACACACAAGCACCCCAAAACACCCACACACCCCACACACACAACACACACAAAAACCCACAAAAAACAAAATTCACACAACCACACACACAACCAAAACCACCAATCGCACCACGCACACGCCCCACGCACACGCACACGCACACCACACGGACGAAGAAAAAAACGCACACGCACACGCACAAAAGCAAACACAACGCACGCCACACACACACCACAAAACACACACAACACACAAAACACACACCCCAAAAAACACACACACACACCACCACAACAAACACACCCCAAATAATGTTTATCACATCTTCGTGCACATGAATAAACACGTGAAAGATCACGCAGTCCCCAAAATGTAGTCAAACTTATCCTGCTATTGCTCTTTTAAATCAAATGACTGCTATTGCTATTGTGATTAAATAATTAAATTTGTCACAAGATTTGCAAGACGCCCTAAAAATATTTCCGATATTGTATGAAAATTAATTGTTCTTATTTTTTTCCAAAAGCTTTTTTAGAAGATAGGCAAGTTAAAATAGTTCCACTTTAACGAAATGAGGTGGTTATTAAAAAAACACTTTTAGAACTAAATAGATGATAGTAAATTGAAAAATAAAAACGATATAAGGTAAAATAATGAAACGTATAAAGTTAATATTTCAAATATTATGTCTATAATCTAAACGCAATAAGTAATTCATGTAATATAAAAACAAATTTACCGTCAAATATATCAGATTATGTTGTACCCAGTTATTATATACTAATCTGTAATGCACCCCTTATCAATTAAGTACAAAATCTTACTATAACTTATTACATATGTAGTTTCAGGTGGGTCTTAGGTCCAAGGGAAATGTTCGGTGCACCTAGGGGTCGCTTGTTACAATAACACTTTAACACACTTTATTGAAAAAATTTTTTACATGATTTGTGTTTTTATTTTTTAAATAATGGTATAATATCACTGAACACTGAGGTCAGAGTTAGAGGAAAACAAACGTTTGTTAAATTTTTGTTTTTGTGCAACGGTAACTAACCACAACATACAGATTGAGCGTACAAGGCCACTATCTTATCAGCTCGAAGGTCGGAGCTGGATTCTCCCATCCACCCCTACCTCTATAGTGTTAATGACCCACTCACCAACTCATACACGTACAGAGTTATTGACCCATCCACCCACTCATACATGTACATTGTTATCAATGCCACTGTACGTGTATGAGTGGGCGGGTGGGTCAATACCACTGTACTAGAATGTGTAGTCCATGTGCGTGCACGTGCGCGCGCGCGTGTGTGTGTGTGTGTGGTATCTTTGAAGTCCCAAAACTTGCCACAGACAATACCTGTACAATTATCATACTGAAACATAAAGATGTATTTATAGAATTGTGATTCAGTAAGCTTTTCAACCATCTTACTTTTAAATTTCCCAACTATTCATTTTTAGAATTTTGTTAAAAAAAAATAAATACAAGATTGAATTGATAAATATTTATAGCAGTCTAAGTATATTTAGACATCTTAAGCAGTGCTTAATATACGTTTCTTTTTATTATTTATAGTTGTATATTTTAATAGTTTTCGTTTCCCGCATTTTCAAATAATACAAACATATATTTATTTTAATAATAATGTTATAAAAATTACTAATATAATTCAATAAAATGTGAAAATTAAAGCTGTATTACCTTACTTACCATTGGATTGAACTTTAAAATAAGGCAATGAAACCATACGTTTTGAAAACTGGCTTCTGCAAAAAGGTGTTATTTTCTAAGCTTCAGTAATAAGTGTGAGGCAAAAACATATTAGTAATAAACCATTATTTGAAATAAATAAATAAATAGGTTTATTGCTTAAAACAATATATAATTGTATGGCAATCGTCATAGTTAATATTTATAGCTAAAATTTTCCATTCATACTAACATGAAAATCTCATTCAAACATACAATTTAATTTTCATACAGGCTCCCTTTTATTCGGATTATCCCAGTCTAGCCCCTTGTCAGTCAGCTAATTAGATCCCCCATTCATGTGCCATGAACTCGTCGGTACTGTAGAAAGCGTTATCAATCAGAAAGGTTTTTAGACGAGTTTTGAATACCATGGGCATTGTGGCACTTTTGATTGCGTTAGGCAAACTGTTGACAAAGTGAACTCCCGCCTGGGAAGGCAGTCGTTCATGCACCACCGTTCTGTGTCTCCCAGTTCGGTAGTCCTCCCTGCCTCTAGTTGGGTATGAGTGTAGGTCGCTACCTCTTACATGTTGGCGTTTGGTCCTGAAGAACATGCACGTTTCTAAAATATAGAGACAAGGAAGTGTCAGCAGTTTTAGTTGTTTAAACGTTTCTTTGCACGACTCTCTGGGATTTAACTTTGCAATTATTCGAATTGCTTTTTTTTGAAGGACAAAAATTCTTGTCAAAAGAGAGTTTGAGCAAGCCCCCCACAAAACTATCCCGTAGGAAAGATGCGGGTAGATTACTCCATAATATGCCGTCATCAGTATCTGAGTTGGGCAATATTTTGCTAGTTGCATCAGCACAAAAATGCCTGAAAAGACAATCTTGAGTATATGCTATCGACGTAACAATCCCAGGTCAAACCTCGATCAAGGTGTATCCCAAGGAATTTCGTCGAATAAACTTCTTCGATCTCGGCCTGATCTATCATTACTGCAAGACTATGATCCGAGTCGACTTGTCGTAACCGGAACCGGATGAATGTGGATTTTGCAGGATTTGTTTTGAGGTTGAGCTGATTATACTGTTGAATTGTGCTATTGAGCTCTAAGAAGGACAATTGTTCCAGTTCGTTTTTTGAATTTGCTTTGAACCAGAGAATCGTGTCATCGGCGTACTGAACGAGTCGCCCGTTGTGCACCGATAAGCCAACGTCATTGACGTAGACCAAGAAGAGGAGTGGGCTGAGAATAGCGCCCTGAGGTACCCCATATCTCAGCAGCTCCTACCTCGAACTAACATCTGAGATTTTTAAAAATTGCCTTCTGTCACTAAGAAACGATTCAAGCCATCTAAGTGGCACTCCTCGTATCCTGTAATGTTCAAATGTACGAATTAGGATGTTGTGGTCCACACAGTCGAAGGCCTTTGATAAGTCTAGAAATACACTTAGTGTCATCTCTCCACTCTCAATGCCCTCCACTATCATATCGACCAGACGCACCACCCCGTCTGTTGTCGATCTACCACTTCTGAAGCTATTGGTTGTCAGACAGTAAATCGTGGCTTTCCAAAAAATGTAAACAACGTGTAAGAAAAGCTTTCTCAAAAACCTTACTAAGAACAGGCAGCATTGAAATTGGTCGGTAATTTTGAAGGGACAAAGGATCACCCTTTTTGAAAATTGGGATAACTTTTGCAGTTTTGAGGGGGGTGGGAAAAGTCCCAGATTAAAATGAAATATTAATCAAGTGTGTTAGTGGTCCTAATAAATGCTTCGAGCACTGTTTGAGGAGCCACGTTGACACATAGCTTGAGTCATTTGACTTCTTAGTTGGAAGGTCTCTTATCACTCTGGCAACTTCCTCCTCATTAACTGGGCTCAGAGCCATGGAGGCTATCGGGCTGTGTTTTAAAAAAGGGATGGCTGGTTTACTGGAGAACTTAGTCCCTGGTCTGAACAAACCGAAGCAAAAAAACTATTGAACACACCAGCGACCTTTAAGGGATCATTGACGTGTTCGTTTCCAATTTGTAGTTCTATCTGTTTGTCTTCCAGTAGTTTCTTATTGTTTATGATGGCCCAAGCGGTTTTTGACACATTTTTTTAAGTGAGCAATCTTTTATTTACGTCATACGCCTTTGCGGCTCTTATGACTTTCCTATAGATCCGTTTATAATTTAGAAAATATTGTTTGATTCTTTCATTTGATGTGTGTTTTTTTATTTCATAGAGGAACAACAATTTTTCTTTTGACACTAGAATACCTTTGGCAATCCATGTGCATTTACTGTGCTTCTTTTTTTGTTGGTTTTTAATTAAGGGACAGCTCACGTTTAGGTGAAAATTGAATGTGTTTAAGAATGTTGAAAATTGCTGCTCAACTGGGTCAATGAAGTTTAGAAAACTCCATCTCTCTCTCTCTCTCTCTCTCTCCTTCTCTCTCTCTCTCTCTCTCTCTCTCTCTCTCTCTCTCCTCTCTCTCTCTCTCTCTCTCTCTCTCTCCTCTCTCTCTCTCTCTCTCTCTCTCTCTCTCTCTCTCTCTCTCTCTCTCGAATGTATAGAGTTAAGGAGTGCTATGTTATCGGGCCTCGTGACTCTGACTATTTTTTGTGTAATAGGATTTCGTTGAGGTGCGTGACTGTCAATGACAACCAACTGGCCACAGTGGTCTGATATAGCTGTCGACCACAGACACCCTCGCGTCAATTAGGTTTGTCACAACGTTGTCGATGGCTGTCGCTGAACGATCCGTCACCCTCGTGGGAGAATCGATCGACCAGACCAAGCCGAACGACTTCAATAAGTTATCTAGTCATCTAGTCGTGGCACTGTTAACATCGAGAGTATCGATATTAAAGTCCCCGACGATAACAAAGTCGTTCCGCCTATCCGTCACATCAGACAGCAATTGTTCGAAATTTTGAAAAAGCAGATCTTCATTTCCACTGGGGGATCTATATAATCTGATGATTGTGAGTTGTGAGGTTTTAGTCGTTACTTTCACCCCAGTTGTCTCAAAGATTTTGTCAGTTGAATCAGTCAGTCTGTATGGGGTAAAGAGAAATGAATCTTTCGTGAAGATTGCTACACCTCCTCCTTTAGTGGAAGTTCTGCAGTGAGAATTAGCTAATTGATAATTTAGAATGTTGAAGTGTTCGATATTGTTTTCATTGAAACCGTGTTCCGAAACGACCAAAATATCGGGATTGAGTTCCTCATACAAGAGAGTGAACTCATCTCATTTGTTCGTTGCTACCTGAGCGTTTTGGTGCAACAGCGTAATTTTGTTTCCAAAATTTGTTACCTGATTAAAATTTTGTTTCCTGTTTTTTGTCTTTTATTTTTTGAACGAGGCTAGGTTTGGAGTCCCTAAAAAAATCAAACTTCTGTTTTCAAATCTTGGCCCAACTACTGAGTTGACAGCCTTTGGCTTACTGTGTTTAATTTGCTTCATTTTACTGTGTGTGCTAAAAGAGTTTCACATGAAATAATATTTACATAAAACACTATACAAATATTATTAAAATGTTTAAAAATTTTCAAAATGTTTATAAAACTGAATGATAAGAAAACCTACTTGTATTTTAAAAGATGTAAAACCTGGGAGTTCAAATGGCCAACCAATACTGGGTAATAAACATTTTAATATAATTATTTTAATTTATGTTTGTGAATATTGAAAGAAAATATCTTAGTTAACGACAAATAAAGTGTTTGCTTAAACTCATACAATTAAGGATTTTGACAATTTCACTACATATTGCAAAGTTTTGATGTTTAAATTTGTTTGAACGTATAGACGTATTTTACTGAAATCTCTATCATTTTAATATGTATAAATTTCTCCATAAAAACGAACGTGTGTTTAGTATGTATCTTACAATTTAATCGTGAAACTTAAAAAAAACTATTATTTAAATGTTTCTATCGCCTTAAAAGTCTTATAAACAATTGTTTTGATGGAGGAGTGAGTAAGGAAAATTTATATGCTCCTTAAAACGCTTTTGTCCTGGCTTTAAAAGATTCCCAATCGAACATTTCCGATCATAAAGTCTAATGATACATCTTGTACAAGATTTATTGTTACAGCCGTCAATAAAAGCCCAAATCGCTTTAGACTCAGCAGTTACTTATAGAGCTTTGGGAAACAATCGATTTGGTTAAGTATCGACAGTGCTGTAACGACTTCCTACTAATACCTCACTTTCTTACTACAAAAATACGTTTTTAATATATTCTTTATAAAAGTTATTAAAAAAAAAAACTTCATAGTTATACTTTAAAATTTTTTGAAAGAGTATCTGAAATTTTGTTGGTATACTGAAAGTCATAGTTTTAAATATATTTTATAATATTAAAAAGAAGTTATCCTTAGTGAAATATCTTAATTTCCTTGATTGTAATTGATCTTACATCTTTATGACATCACACTAAATATAAATATTTGTGTAATGTGCTAAATATTAATATAAATACATATATTTGCTATGTGATTTATTAAATGAGTGTTATATTAAGTTGTTACATATTTTATTCCAACTGCATAAAAATACTTTGATTACTATTCTATAACTATTTTAATCGAGTAAAACACTCAAAAAAATATTTAATTATAGTTTACTTTGCTTTAAATTGTGAAAATATAAATCAGAAATTATATAATAAATGTTCAATCCTGCAATATTTACACATCCACTCGTATATTTAATTTCTTAAAACCATAAGTCAGTGGTTTAAAATATAATTTCAATATATGAAGCAGTTATAATTTAACTGGATACAGGACAACGTAAACTAATTGTAAAATACAAATGATATATTCATTGACTTGACTTGAGTGTGCTCTGCAGTCAAGTCGAGACATTCATTAAATACAGTATAAACCAAAATAAAGTTAAAAAGCATTGCTTTAGTCCAGGTATTATTACTATTGGTAACATAATTATGATAATTATATAAATTATTTTGAAGGAATAAATAAATAATTGAAGTAGGAGAAGTTTAGGAATGCTACAACCAATGGCGTGACGATGTATGCCAGCCACAACCATCCTTTTAGTATTGTTGCCACGTTTCGGTTCTCTAAATACGTCTTTTATATAGCCTACTCGTTCAATTCTGAAAACCTGCGCGTGAGCGATCGAACGTGTTATACTCCTGAACTGTTTCATTATTTATATTGTCTTTTACATGTGTTTCAATCGTTTATGGATTGTTCTCATCACATTATTTATAGGAACGGTATATTGTTTTATTGTTTGAACCAATTATAAAACTCTTTAAGTGGACATCTGCCACATCAAATAATTATTGTCTGACGTATGTCAAACACAGTACTCTTGCAACACCGTGCGATAGACGTACACTCAATTGTCACTAAGCGCGCTCATATCAAGTCGAGAAATGCATTAAATAAAGTGTAAACCAACAAAATGTTAATGGATTCGGATTATTAATTATTAATATCAGTAACATTTTTACAATAATGTGACGGGTGGAAAAAATATGGAAACACTTTCACAGCTGTTGTATGACTTCACTTGTAAAAGTGAAATATTGTACATGGTAATAGTTTCTAAGAACATACTTTTAGACATCATTATCGACATTTCATATTTTCAGGATGGACGGCCCACGAGGAGTTGAATGAAAATCTTCAACGTAAGCCTAGGTCGAGTTTGGTATCAAATGAAAGGTATATTAAAAATAAAATAATATCTGCAAACCGGACTTCTAAAGGTTTATCCTCTCCAAAATTGCTGTCATTTGAACTTCAAAGTAACTAATTTGAACAAAATTATTTCTCCGCTATTCAACAGTTTTAGTAAAATTTTTTGATCAAAAAGTATACTTCATGGAACACAATTGTTAAGAAAAATTAATTTATCAAATTATCTATGGGAAAAGTAACGTTGTTTTGAAGCATTATCATATTTTTTTCACCTGTATATTTATCAATCGAATATCTTTAAAAACATATAAGATATAATACTGGTTTTTACACCAGACCAACCTTATATGTTTGTATGGTCCAACTTACGCACAACTGACTGTGACTTATCTCGTGGTAAAAAGCCCTTTAGCCCTTATGGCTGACATTTGTTGTTTCTATCGGCCATTTACCTTGAGACCTGAGAAATAACAAAGACATGAAATACATTTACGGTTCTTGTAGTACAAATATGCTTTACTATTACTAAAAATATTATATATTATGTTCATATGACAATTTTATTTTTTTACAGCCAATCACTAGCTATACAATATTTATTTGTTTCCAAGATACTGTCATCAACCTACGGCCGAACATGGATTTCGTAATATTGAGAAGGGAGTAGAGGAACGAATGTAGTCATTGTTACAAATTAAGGCAGACTATCCATACACAGTATCACTTAATAATACTACTTTGACAAATGAAAGCCGGTGGTTATCAGCTGATCTTTTTCAACATTTGTTATGACACTGATTTGGGATCGAACTGAGAACATATAGAATATAAAGCTCGGCTTAACCAACTGCGCTAGCGGATAATTTGTCCTGAAATTAGAAAACATGTGATATATAATATTTATAAAATATAAAATCAATTTAAGGTTGCTTTATTGTTATTTATTTAAAATTTAAAACAATATAATAACTCTTAGGTATGATAATTTTAGTTTACTTGAAAGTTAAACGTATAAACATGTGATGCACGTAAGTTTTGCCTTCATAAGAATAAGAATATAAAGGACGTTTATTAAAATCAGGCAGGACGCTGAAATGAACATTTCTTGATTTGGAGATACTGTATCATTATTTCTATGTGTTGTAATTTACGAATTTTAAAAGCAATGTGTTGGTGACTGTTGGAAATAAAAGATTACTTATTTAATTTTTAAAGCGTTAAGTATTGTAACATGATCTTGATATTTCAAGGGAACGTCCTTAGAGAAAAGTATGTTTATTTTACAAACTATAACGTTGTTTTCATAAAAATCATGAAACATTCAATAAAATGGATGAGAAACAACATTCAAACTATCGTATTAATGAAGAAGTAACTTGTCATCCATGGTAATAAAAGTTAAGATATAACACTTTTATCTAATGAAACACTAAAAAATAAGTTTTATTTGATGGGATTTTATTTTAATTCGAAAATGTAATGTTCGATTCTGAAGTTAAAAACAAAGAAATATTCTTATAATAACACACTTACTTTATTTTTCAAAACAGCATGTAAATGTTAAATAATAGTATATTTCATAACAAGAGTGGAAAGTGGGGTTTTGCATGTTCGAGACCATATGTTTGAAGTGCGAGACCTGTCGAGCACTTCAAATGGTCGAGAACATACAAAACACTTTCACTCGAGTTTTGAACGATACTTTTCACTACACTACGGAATAAAAACTCATTTTTGGAATGTTAACTGTTTATTAAATTAGAAACATGTTTTAAAAACAGGTGTTGTTGACTGTGGAAAATTTTCGGTCGTAAACAATGTTACTTTCGGTAGTAAACAATAGACAGCTGTTGAAAATATGATGTTTCGCAGGTTGTAAACACATAACGAAAACAGCTGAACTCATAGTAGTGTAGTGAAAATATATTTGTAATACTTCCCAAATTACGAATGTATGAAGGTGTAATTATTTTGTTATAAATAAAACACAGTTTGTTTACATGTGAGAACCGAGCAGCTGACGCTACATAACAACAAAACCAGCTGTTTGTTATCCAACCATTACAACCAAACATGAGTTTTATACACTCCACATTCTTTTGGTCTGTCTCTAGATTTTCTGTGAACTATACGTAATATTTACCTTAATAAAATATTAATTATGAACTTAATTTAATGTTTATTAATTATTGTGGTCTTACGAAAAGACTGGATCACAGATAAATAAACTAAAATAATTTTGATCAATAATGTATTGTACATAATAAGAATATTGTCGTGTATACTAATATACAAATAACCCTAGGAAGAATGAGTTTGTACTTAAAACATCAGGCAAACTAGTTTCGTACACATGTGTCCATTGAGATACAGGGTGGTAACAATATTGACATGCCAAAAATATCATTCGCTCTTTACGGTATTGACAAAACATTATTTAATACACTTATAATAATTAAAAAGTCATAAAATATACAAGTATTGTTCCATTTGTAAGGTCCTGGAAATATCATAAAATTTAGTTGAGAAAGAAAGGATTTATTTTTTATTTTTTATGAGCTTATAGCATAGTTAAGTTTTTTGTTTTATAGATTGAATAGGAATAAATATGAGTCGGTGCAGTCCTCGAAGCATTTGTTTATTTAGTGAAAACTCGACAAGAAAAACTAATGAGCTCTTCCAGTACGTACTTCGAATTTACTACTGTAGACATTTAAGCTATTTTTATATTCCTTCATATCTGTGAGTTAAATAACATATACAGGGTAAAAAAAATATGGAAACGCTTTCACAATTTTTCTATGACTTCCCTGGTAAAAGTGAAATTTTTTACATGATCATGGTAGCAAAGCACACTTTTTAACAAAATTAGCGACATTTCATCTTTTCAGGGGGACGGCCCAAGTGGAGTTGAACAAAAATATTTAATGTTATCCTCGGTCAAGTTGGTATCGAATTAAAGGTATATTTAATATAAATTAATTGCCGCAAACCGGACTTCGAAAGATACAGAATAGTGGTAATTTGAATTGCAAAATAACTAATTTAAACAATATTATTTTTCGCTATTTAACGATTTGAAATAATCTATTCCGGTTAACAATTTTACTTTATGGAACACAATAACTTTAAAAAAAATTAATTATCAAATTATCTATGGGATAAATTCAAGCTGTTGTGATGGCGTAGAAAATATAGAAACGCTTTCACAACAACTTTATTTTTTCCGTAGATAATATGATATTTCGTTTTTTAAGTTATTGTGTTCCACAAGTATAAATTTTAATCAGAATAATTTACTTCGAATCGTTAAATACCGGAGAAATAATAGTGTTCAAATTAGTTACTTTGAAATTCAAATCGGTTAATGCTATTACGGAAAGGATAGACCTTTAGAAATCCGGTTTGTATTAATTATTTTCTATTTAATAGACCTTTATTTGATACCAAACTCGACCTAGGCTTACAATAAAAATTTTCGTTCAACTCTACTTGGGCTGTCCCCTTGAAAAGATGAAATGTCCCTAATAGAATCAACAAGTTTGGTCTTTGTAAACATGACGATGTACTGGATTTCACTTTTACCAGTGAATTCATAGAACAGTTGAGAAAGCGTTTCCATATTTATTTCCACCCTGTATGAGTTACAACATATATAAATTAAGAAAAATAATATTAATTAAGGTTGCTTTTTTAAAAGTACTTTTATGATTGAAACACATTTAATGATCTAGCAGCATTTTTTAAAGTCATATTTTTTTATTTTTGATATTTTTACCTTTTCCAAAGAAAACGCTATATAGTGTATCAATATATGCGAGTTGTATATACAGTACAATATATACATATACAGTATACATACTTCAATACGTATATGTTTCAGGTTATGCATTCAATACAAAAATGCTTTAAAACAACGGTTTACTTCAATGTAAATAGTAAACAATGTTTAAAATACAATATTACATTAATACAATATTGTAAAGGTACTAAACTTGTTTCACCTAAAATTAATCTTCAAGTTCAACAACCCCGAAGGAATCCTTGCAGGAAG
>JAQJVL010008485.1:0-19612 GCA_035578905.1 Stictocephala bisonia
ATTCAATGTTATGCCATCATCTTTAAATTTAACAAGATAGGAAGCAGAAAAGTGCTCGTACGTAATGCAAACATGTTCATACAAGTTAGTGCTCGGCCGAGCTACGGTTATAAAAATTGTACTGAGTATTATTATGTTTATTTTTGTTAAACATATTATTTGAAAATGCAGTAAACGTTTTGGTGCTGCTCTTAATGAACTGATAGTATATAAATTAAATTTTAAAATGAACAAAAAATCCATTATTCTCATTTATACAGGGTGTTTCGCGAGAGGTTGGTACAACTTCTAAACATGATAGTAGACATAAAAATAAGCAAAAAAGTTCCCATAAACATGTGGCCTATCTCGCCTAAGTTAGAGGGTGACAAGGGTCGAAAGTTCCATGAATTCATCACATCACATCCTGCCGGCCACGATACCACCCGGCCGTGGTTTAAATCTAGTTTCCAACAAAGATATTGCTTATCTTAAAACACAAATATCGGTTTTTCCTTGTGAAAGCCTTTTGCTTAATGTTTACTTACTTTATTTAAGAAGAAATGATTAGTTATACTTTTAATTAACATTTATGTTAAAAACTTTACTATGTACGTAAGCCTAACACTTAGATTTATTAGTTAGCATAATTGTATTACATAGTTGTTTGAATTTTGTTTACTGTTTTATGAGACGGAATAGATACTAACAACTTTAATAAAATGTACTATACTATATGTTTACATTATCAGAATTTTCAAAAAAAATGTGTTATTTGCTTGGGGTATTTCACCTACAAGGTAGGTATCATGGACAAAAATGAAATAAATTTATTTCCAAAATATAACACATAACTGATATAACATAAGGTGTAACTTATTTAAAGACTGAAAATGAGTTTTACATTTAAAAGAAGATAAATAACTAATTCATCAGTTTTATCTAATTAAATTAAGCCTTTATTGTTCATATGTAAAAATGTTCTGAGATTGGAGGACAGTATAAGATCTTTTTTAGTTTAATTTGATTTTGAAGTTTATTGTCATGCATATTGAATTATCACTTGCTAATAAACGGCTTTTGATAATTTACGCTATCTAAAGATTTCAAAGATTTGAAATATTTGGTTGTCATCTACTTGTTGGTTGGTATGAGAATAGTGCATGGGATGAGTCTCAATGATGACTGAATACCATTTAAATTAATAACTACAGTATATTTTAAAGGTATTTCAATTTATTACAAAACGGAAAATATATACCGCAAACAGATGTTCTATCAACTTATTACTCAGTTTAAATGCAGCTTTTATACATTATTGACAGTTCAACCTGTTTAGCCTTGATTTAATAGAAAGGAATATGAAAAATAGTTACTTAGGAATACGTCAAACGCCAATCAACCCACGATTTTACGTCTTATACAATACACCTCTTCTATGACTTAAGCGTGTCAATGAATCAGACTATAACTGCTTATTTTAATATAGGTTATATTTACAATTTCAATGCCAGAAGGCTTTTTTATTTCCAAAGAAATTTGAAATGTAAAATTCGTGAACAAAACCGGGAATCGGACCCG
This sequence comes from Stictocephala bisonia, assembly GCA_035578905.1. Lineage (NCBI taxonomy): Eukaryota > Metazoa > Arthropoda > Insecta > Hemiptera > Membracidae > Stictocephala > Stictocephala bisonia. The sequence continues at coordinate 1,561 of JAQJVL010008485.1, forward strand.
GATCTCAAGTAAATAACATGTATACTTATTTTAATAAACATATATATCATCTACAATTAGACTGCTCTCAAGTTAAACACAATCTCATCATAGATATCAAGACCTCTTAGTTTTGGAACCCTTGTCACACTGGACCCGCGAGGGTACGACAGTGGAGCGCCTCACGGTCAGGCGCTCCACTGTCGAATTTGTGTGATTTCCTGGCTGACAGTTTGATATGTTTTTGACAGGCGCTCCACTGTCGCTCGCCCACGTGTTTTAGGTCGACGTTTGGATTGTGGTTTTAACTATTCCTGAGAAATATTGTTGTTTGTTATAATGCTATTTAGCTTAGTTAATTTATTCCTTTGCAGTTGTTGTAAGTAGTGTTTTATTTATTGCCTTTTTAAAGGGTTATCCTAACTATACAAAATCCTTATATGTAATTCGTGAAGCCGTTTTTTTATCAACGCAACTCCTCCCTTATTTCTTGACCAATTCAAATGGTCGAGCCAATTCAAAAACGTAATTTGAGGTTTTCTCATGCTCTTCAGGGTGAAAATATGCAATAATTAAGATCTTATTGCAAAATAAGAACATAAGCAAAATTTTTAAAATCTCGACCGTTTCAAAAATTTTGCTTATGTTCGTATTTTGCAATAAGTTCTTAATTATTTCATATTATCACCCTGAAGAGCATGAGAAGACTAAAATTACGTTTTTTTTGCCATAAGGATAACACGGAAAGATATTTAAATGTTCAAATGTGATTAATGATTTCCAAAAAGTGTTGTTAGCTGTTGGAATATGAACAATGGGGTATGTATTATGAGGAGGTTAGATCCTTCATAATGTTAAACCAGGAAAGGTTGTAGACATAGTTTCACTCACATTCGATTGTGGGGCTCTACTCTACTGGACTTTAAATGCTGAATGGTAATCTAATACAGTTACTGTATTTTATTTATTTAATTAGCTGATAAACAAAAACAAATAAAATTAACACGTTTGAAATAGATTAAATAATATCATTGGGTATTTATACTAATATATAGGTAGCCACGCAAGTAATGTGAGTGAGATAAACAATAAATTTAATATTGTGATTGTACGTTAACCTACTGTTATTTGTGGTCAAAAGTCACATCCCGAGGCCGATGACCGAGGCGTAACGAGTGTAACCTGCGACGGGGTTGGCACGCGAAGCATGCAATACCCTTAGTCGTGATATATAACTTATGAACGATAGATTTGTTTTTAGTACTGTAGTCTAATTTCACATGACATATAATAAGTTCCCATTCACTAGATTCAATAGTTAGTTATTCTATTTATACATATTCAATATTCATATATTATCAGTATAAACAATATTATCTAAAACAATAATTATACTTAGAAAAATAATCTAGATTAATTCTCAAATACCCATAAGCTAAACAATATTAATGTCATGTGAAATATTAAATACCGTACCATTAGTTTATAAAATAAGATTAAATGTATTTAACAATTTATAGGCCAAATGTAAGTGAGTACTTAATAGTCTTAACTTTCTACCCAAAATAAAACATTTTCCATTTCATTTCGTTTGAAGTTGAACAATAAATATTGTTGTTTGCTGTAATCATATCAAATGTCAAATGCTAAACATTATCGCAGCTGGCAATTGCAGGCCTCAATACTGACAAAGCCGGTCAGAGCACCCCGACAGATGCGACACAGCCCCTTACACTCGTCATAATATCGGTAAAGAACAAACTCCAACACCCCCCATGGAGATCCCGCCAGTGGCTCAGTCTGACAACCGATCGCCATCGCTTTGATAGTTTTTTTACAAATAGAAAATAATACGCAACTGAAAGCGCACCCAGCGGGTGGCAGCGGTAATAACACGAAAGCTATATTAGAGCCGGGGGTCTGAAATGTAAATAATTGAGACGTTGTCCAATTTGGAGCCACACCCCCGTGTAAACAAGCAGCGCCACGCGCCCTACAGAAGGATTAACACTGCCCTCGCGGCGATCGGCTACACTGCACTAACTACCGCCCCATCTCCTCCGATCAGGTTTCGGAAATTGTTTGAAAATGCTGTTGTTGACAATACAATAACCCTGAATATGTATTCGTTGGTATTTATTTGTAACATCATTTAGTTTGATCAATAATGTTATGGGTGTTGATTAACAAATTATTAATTAAATTCATTACTACTATGCAATAATTAAGAATCCATAAAAGTTGTTTCCGTGTTAATTTTTATAAAGAACTGGCTCATATATAGGTAAAAGTATAATAAAAAATAGTTCTACTATTTTCTCACAATTGTTATTGAATATGATATATTTAATAGTATAACGGGGTTACATCTAGTCATAGATATCCAAAGAGGTATGATCCTGTTTGTAAACAGCCCTCCAAGAACTCTGAACTCATGGAAGATTGAGCCATACTGTCAGTGATTTTTACTGTACACGATGAAATCAATAATGGTGAAAAGGGTTAAATCAGTGAAGTGTGTATCAGATAGTAAAAAAACTAAATTATTTTAACAATAAACAGCTTCAAATCTGTTTTTTTCTTGCAAGCCGTTAGCATTCTATACATACATTTTTTGAACATAACCACTAGCTGAGATTTTTAAGAACAGTGATAAGTAGCGTAAGCTATTCACGTTATGTTTAGACTGTTGCATAAATTTTCAAATCCCTCCAAAACCTTTGATAATTTTTTTGTTACACCATCAATTCATAATCTTACATATTATTCTTATAAATACCTATTGAAGAATATGTGTATAAGACCATTCTTATATTGTCATGAATACCAATTTACGTGTAGAGGTGAGCGTGAGGATCACAATGGTTTTCTTGTTCTTTTTTATATTTTGTTTATGTTCATGAATTCTTTTTGCACAGGTCTCAATGTTTGTCTAAAATAATTTGAATGGCTGAAGTTATTCGCCATGGGCAACTTCTAATTCCTAGAATTTCATGCCATGATCTAGTTTTCTATGTCTTACCTATCAAACAATTCAGACACACTTTATTACAAGGCAAACTTTATTATATACAGGGTGTCCGGGCTAGAGGTATCAATAAATAAATATTCCCATCCGGGGTGTTCTTTTTTTTGTTTCAATTAAAACTACAAATGGTAAGTAATACTATCAAGATTGTATGTGTAAAGTTTAACGGTCATATCTCACAACACAATGCTAAAAAAAAATTGGGTGTGCGTCGGACCACACGGTGGAAGTTATACTTCTTTGGCCATTCTCATACACCCACTCACGCACACAAACAGACAGGATATATAAATGAAATATAAGACATTTTTCAATATTATTCAATATATTTATCTTCAATATATTATACGTGACTTCATTATTATATTATACACCTATATTATCATTATCAGTAATTTCTTCGATTAAATTTCTTCGATTAACAATCGATTAATCGATAGTTCTTAAAAATTTGTTCTTACTTTTCAGCGTGACGCGGTTTCTCGACCAACATCCCATCCCAAAGTGTCTAACGGGCGCAAAGAAGTATAACTTCAAAAATTACCAGTTAAAGAAAATGCAGTCTTTCCATGTGACCAAACTGATTCATCTCTGGCGGTAACAACAACTTAGCCACTAATGTGATTATCAGCCTTATGATGATGTTTACTGAGAAGTCAGCTGATTACAACACCATTGTTGGCTTTAAATTCGTATAATTGACTGTAGTCATTCTGCTGTCATGGTTGTCATTTGGCTGTAAGTTTCTTATGTTAAAAAAGTGTGAACCCTACAACAAAAGGTACAGTGCGTGTTGTGGCTTGCAGAGTACAAATCTGTAACTCGTGTTCAACGTCGGGCTCATCGCGATTACAACATTAATCCACCAACCTCAAAAACAATCTTACTGTGGGACAGAACACTTCAAGCTAATGGAACTTTGATTGAAAAAACTAGAAAGTATGTAAAGAAGCAAGTAAGTGTACAAGCAATTAACAACGTACGCAATTTTTAAAATCAAACTTCACGTACATCAATTAGATCATCTACTAGATTACTGCAACTTCCTAAAACAACAGTTCATGACATTTTACGTAAAATGCTCAAATTTCGTGCTTATAATACTCAGCTGCTTTACCAGATAATGCAAAATGATCGTCCTTTGAGACTAGAATATGCTAACTAGATGTTGGATGGTATTAATGAAAATCCCACATTTCTTAAAAATGTACATTTCGGTGACGAGGCTGCTTTTCACCTCAGTAGATTAACAAACCGACACAACTGTCGTATTTGGGGATCAAGAAATCCGCATGCCTCAGTAATGCATGAAAGGGACACACGAAAAATAAATGTTTGGCTGGGACTGATGCACAATGACATTATTGGGCCATTTTTTACATTCAACAAAGAGTAACAGGCCATATTTATTTGGACATGTTACAAAACTTTGTAGTACCCCAAATACCAGAATAAATCATTTTCCAGCAAGAAAATGCTTCACCACACTACCACAATGATGTTCGAGATTTTCTTAATGGGCAATTCCCTGGTCGGTGGATTAGTAGAAGAGGGCCTATTGCATGGACGGATGGCCAGATCTGACCCCTTTCGATTTCTTTGCATGGGGGTTCATCAAATATTCCATGTACAAGGAAAGAGTACAATGTTTACGGGAACTAAGGCATAGGATTGTGGCTGCAGTTGAGAGGATAACGCCATAAATGCTTACAAATACATGGCGGGATCTTGAATATCGATTGGACCGTGTGAGAGCGACTTATGGTGATCACATTGAACTTTACTAAATAAGATAACAATCTTGGTTGTATCTGTAACATGTTAGCATATTTATTTTAAAATAAATATTACACTGTTATACCAAACGGGTTAGTTATTTCTTGATACCTCTAGTCCGGACAACCTGTATAGAGATTTCAGAAACATTGACGAAAATCTGTTTTTTTACAGATCTTGCACGTATCCCTACCGGTTGATGAAATGTCCAAATTCAATTATTGGATTTTGGATCTCTACAACAAACACGCCCCTTTAACCACAAAGAGAATATCTAAAAAACGTTCCACACCTTGGCTTACCAATAAAATCCGATCCCAGATGAGTAAACGGGATGCTATATACCATAGAGCTAAAAGATCAAGAGATCCAGAACTAATGTTACAGTATCGACTTTTACTTTTTTTTAGGGAAACAAAAAACCAAGCTTCCAGTTAATATTACTTTAAATTATCTAAATGAATTTTTTATTTCATCTTCCATTCCAAACGACCAAGACATTGTTAAATCGTATATAGAGGAACACTCTAACAAACCGAATCCATATTTGCCCTTTGAAAGATATTCTTTTAAACATGTCCTTGAAATTAATACTATTAGGGCTTTTCGTAAAGTTACCAGTAATGCTACAGGAATGGATGGTATATCTATTAAGATGATTTGAAAAAATACTCTTTGTTGTTCTTCCTTTCATTACTGCTATATTCAATAAGTCATTGGTCATAAATACTTTTCCTAGCTTATGGAAGTATTTCCTTGTTCTCCCATTAAAGAAAGTACCTGTACCATAAGAAGCCAAACATTACAGGCCTATTAGCATCTTGCCCACTGTGTCTAAATACATTTAAAAATCGTGCATTTACAAATAAACACATTTCATAATAATATTCTTAATACATATCAATCAGGAGTTCGTTCCAGCCATAGTACAGAAACAGCTTTTCTATGTCAAAATTGACATTCGTAGAGCCTGTACGAATGATAACTTAGAAAGTGTATAGTCTTATCTTTGTTTGATTTTTTCTTTTTTGACTGCGTGCATCACTCGCTTCTACTGGTTTAAACTCCAGAATTTAGGCTTTTCAGATTGCAGCTTATGTTGGATTAGATCTTACCTTACTGATCATCAGCAGTGTGTGCGTGTAGACGACAGAGCATCAACCTTTAAATCTGTTTCATCTTGTGTTCCTCAAGGCTCAATGTAGGTGTTATTTTTAACCAGAATTTGACTTCGGAAAAAGAAGAAGTGCTTATTGTTTCATCCATTCCCTCAAACAACTTCCATACTTTCTCTCAGTAAAAATAAAGCTTCGACTTGTAAAAGCACTTCTCATTCCACATTTTATCTAATATAATTCTGTGTACAATGACATGACTGTGGCTTTGGCTAGTAAACTTCAGGTTTGTAAACATTATTGTATTAGATTTGTTTTTAATTTAAAATATGATGATCACATCTCTCAATACTATATTCAAAATTCTATTCTTAAATTGACCGACCTTATATTATTAAAAATATTTAGTATTTTGTTCTTAGTACTTAACGATGGGAATCCTAAATACCTTAGATAGCTTTCAGTACAACTCAACAATTGGTGCAAAAGGAGACATGCTCAGCCTCGTCAATATTACGTATTCCTCTTCATAGAACATCTTTCTTAACTAATTCCTTTGCAGTAACTGTCTGCAGAGAGTGGAATAAACGTTCCCCACATTTAAAAAAAATTTGAGTCAGTTCGTTTCACAGCATCATAGAAAGCCTTTCTTTTGATCGGATGAGTCTGTGATTATGGCTGGCGATGGGATCTGGAATTAGGGTCGAACGATTGTATGAGTGAGAGAATGGAGAAATTGAAAATATCTTAGCAGTATTTAATTTTTATTAGATGCTTCTTTGCGATTTAATTAGTAGTATTTTTCTTTAGTTTAGTTCTGTATTTCAATGTCTATGTAAATTAGGCTTTGTTATATTTACTAACTTCATTGTAAGGGTTAACTGTAAGAGAGGACTTATTAGTTCTAAGTTCGCCATTAGTACGAACACTTTTTTGTACAATAAAGCTATTACTATTATTATTATTATTAATAAATAGATATAATGCTATCAACATTTGTATGTGATAAAATACTAGTATCCTTAGAAGTATTTGCATTTTTAGCTACTTCAGCATGTGACAAACTAAGCTGGGTTAGGAAAAATTAATTATGATCATTACAATTAGTTTTCATGTATTGATTAGATTTTTTTAAAATATAATGACCTGTATATTATTTGGAACACTGTATATTAAATAGATCACAACCCTATAATTGGTTAGATGATCTATCAATCGCATTCACCCAAATGACACACTTTAGAGGTAACATTATTTTTAGTAATAGTGTGGTCTTTGCTACAATTTACCCATCGAGTGGAGCTTAGGCTATATTGTGAAGTTATACTGCCGACCATCATAGTTCATATTGTACGACCTCCTTAATTTTGCGTGTGTAACAAATACAGGACATTATAAAATATCCTCGTTAAGAGTTAATTCAAATCTATAAAACATAGAAAATACTTTTTTTGTTGTAATTATAATGAAATACTTTCATAATGTTCCTCGCTTCTTTGATGCCCTCAATATCAACAGAATAATGCACATTTTTCAAAACTACTTTTTATATCGTCTTTCAGTCTGGGGTGTTACGTACATTAGTTACTGTATATTCAACCATTGATTAACGTTTGAAAAACTGTTATTCATATTAAGTAGTAATCTTGGCGTAGTGGTATATCGGAGCATAGGCACAACCAGGAGCACCCGTCTTGCTGCTATATTCTTATAATATGAGACACCGACACAACTTTACGTATTTTAAGGCGAATATGAATGAAGACATGAGTGTAGGATGAGTATGGATGTGTAGTCTGGTTACTAACTGAGTTTGACTATCCCTCAGAAAGGGCCAGTTATTGATAGCCCAATAGCCAGAACAACTAAGGGACCTAAAACTTTACGTGGATTCCGAACCACGTAGTATTGGTTTGATTTTCAGCTAATTGACAAGCCTGATACTCAGTTATCTCCCCTACACAACTACACAATTGACTACTTCCCAACTTCTCTAGTAGTGTCCAAGCCGATAGCAACCATTGAACGGATGCCATGTCGGTATCAAGAGGACCACCTATCGCCAAAAAACTCCACAACACTTTGTTCCCAAGTAGCTCGGTCACAGCACTGCGCCACCACAGCTATTGAGATTGCCAAGTGCAAACTTTTCTTTTCTTTTCTTTTTTAACGTTAATTGTTTGTGACTAAAATGTTATAACAATATTGATAGAGTTTTTGTAATTTTTAATACCTTCATTTGCCAAACAATCCCTGAAATAACATCTTTCAAAAATGAATTGAAACCAATCTAAAAAATGTTTTAATATTGAACAGTGAGAAATTAATTTAATATTGGAGCTGTAACTCAGCACATATTGGAGCTGTAACTCAGCACTTATTCGAGCATATACTAATTGTTAATAATTGAATCTCTTAACTTACTCAGACACTGTTCTTCTCTAGTTTATTGATTTCCTTGCCAATTTTCTGTTTTTTAAAGAAAAATTTGAATTTTGTTGTCAGTTACACTCATTGATAACACCAGACAACTCCAAATTAAGTGATAGTGAATACAATAGCAATCGGTTCAATATAACGCGCACGGGCAAGGATCGTATTCCTTTTTACGTTAATATTTGTTTCCAGAGGGAATTAGAATACTTTTTTAACAATTTTGTGTTAGGTTCAATCGTTACATATTTAACTTTAAATTATGGTATACTCAATACTTGAAAGTAAGGATGGCAACGATACATCGATATATTGGAAATATCAATAAATACGTTACGATATATCGATATTTTTATTGATATTTTCTTTCGATAATATCAGCCATATCGATATTTTGGTCTGATATATCATATCAGTAATACTGACGTTATTCTCTCTACTCTAAATCATCACGATTCAAAAAAGAAACATTTAAATTGCCTCTTTACATTACAGGTGCGTTTACATTGGGATACAAGTATCGGCATTTGTATGAGATACATGTATAACGTAGTCAGGATTTGTATGAGATACATGTATCGGCATTTGCACGAGATACATGTATGATGTAGTCAGAGTTAATATGAGATACATGTATAACGTAGTCAGGATTTGTATAATATACATGTATAACATAGTCAGGATTTGGCTGAGATACATGTATAAGGAAGTCAGGATTTTGTATGAGATACATTTATGTCGTAGTCAGTATTAGTATGAGATACATGTATAACGTAGTCATGATTAGTGTGAGATACATGTATAACGTAGTCAGGATTTATATGAGATATATGTATAACGTAGTCGGGGTTTGTATGAGATACATGTATGACGTGGTCAGGATTTGTATGTGATACAAGTATGACGTAGTCAGGATTAGTATGAGATACATGTATAACTTAGTCAGGATTAGTATGAGATACATGTATAACGTAGTCTGGATTTGTATGAGATACAAGTATGACGTAGTCAGGATTTGCATGAGATACATGTATAACGTAGTCAGGATTTGTATGAGATACATGTACAACGTAGTCAGGATTTGAATGAGATACATGTATGACGTAGTCAGGATTATGAGATATATGCATGGCGTAGTCAGGAGTAGTATGAGATACATGTATCACGTAGTCAGGATTTGTGTGAGATACATGTATAACGTAGTCAGGATTTGTATGAAATACATGTATGACGTAGTCAGGATTAGTATGAGATACATGTATAAGTATATCGTAGTCAGGATTTGTATGAGATACAAGTATCGGCATTTGTATGACATAAATGTATGACGTAGTCTGGATTTGTATGAGATACAAGTATCGGCATTTGTATGAGATAAATGTGTAACGTAGTCAGGATTTGTGTGAGATACATGTATAACGTAGTCAGGATTTGAATAAGATACATGTATGACGTAGTCAGGATTAGTATGAGATAAATGTATGGCGTAGTCAGGATTAGTATGAGATACATGTATCACATAGTCAGGATTTGTGTGAGATTCATGTATAACGTAGTCAGGATTTGTATGAGATACATGTATGACGTAGTCAGTATTTGTATGAGATAAATGTATGACGTAGTCTGGATTAGTATGAGATACATGTATAACGTAGTCAGGATTTGTATGAGATAGAAGTATCGGGATGAGATACATGTATGACGTAGTCAGGATTAGTATGAGATACAAGTCCTCATACATATCAAAATGTTGATAAAAGTTTACACTCACATCACACAAGTCAATTGTTAATATTGTTTGTTTACAGCCGGGTTAACCTATTTTTAATTTTTATTTATTTATACATAATTAAACATATGTGATGAAGAGAAGTTTTTATATTTTAGTAACAATCATGTTTAGAGAAATCGTAGATGGAGGCAACGCGAATTTTTAAGAAAAGGAAAAACTCACGGAGCATGTACAATGTTACGAAATGAACTCAACTTAGAGGATGGGCCTGGCTTCAAAAATTACTGTAGGTTAAGTGCATCAGAATTTTAAGACCTTCTTGAGAAAGTTGGCTCTCATATTATCCATATTAAATATTGGCTATATATATATATATATCCATCTAAATGTAAGGATTTTTATGATATGTTTGTATACCTCCTAAAGAATATAATTAAGATTATTGATCCGCTTCTTACTTATCATGTCAATGTTTGCCTTAGTCAAGGGATCTTTCTGCAGATATTAAAAATATCCAGAACAGTGCCTGTCTACAAGAAGGGTGCCCATGACATAGTGACCAGTTATAGGCCTATATCAATAATTTCTGTCTTTGCTAAGGTGCTGGAAGCTGTAATGTTGAGGCCACTATCTGATTACTTTGAAGAGCATCACCTCATTGTTCCAGCCCAGTATGTTTTTAGAAAGGGTGTCTACTGTGTCCGCAGTGGATTCCTTCTGCAGATCATTCTCGAATCCATTGAAAAAAAAAACAAAAAAAAAACAGCACACGTCTGTCTTACTGTGCGATCTTTCTCGTGCATTTGATTGCATATCTAAAAAAATCCTATTTGAAAAGTTTGAAAGATATGGCATTCGAGGTGATGCACTCAAGATTGTGAAATTCTATCTTAGTCACAGGAAGCAAGTAGTTAGCTGGCATGGTGAAAATTCTACTCCTCTCCTTATTAAGCATGGAGTGCCTTAAGGCTCTATACTGGGACCTTTTTTATTCATCGTGACTATCAATGATCTTTATTACAAAGTAGCGGGTAATGTCCTGTTTTATGCTGATGACACTACCCTCTTTGCCAGCCATAGTTATCTTACATCATCTAACGCTATGGTCCATGATTTGCTTATTAGTGCCTCTCAATGGTTTTCAATCAACAAACTTGTATTGTATGAAACTTTTGTGTATCTTCATAATATTGTAACTTAATATTTAATACAATTGTAAGAAATAGTGAAATGTTCTTGGTTAACATAACTCAACTCTTTTATTTTTAATATTTACAATGAAATATAACATCTGTACAAAACATATGTTTATAATACTTCTCCCACACTTAAATATTACTTGTAAGGAGATTTTTTTTAAATGTATTTTACAAATCCATTTTAATAACTGGACGTGTAGCACGCTGAGAGCGACGCAGCGGCTGATTTGTTTCACGTTGTTCCAAGCTGGTTCCACTTGTTTTTGTTGGAGTGTTGTATGGAGTATCATTACAACTGGTTGCCTGTAAATTTGGGGTCAATATTGCAGTTGTACTGTGATCCTTGTTTGAAATAACTTCTGTTGTATTGGTGACTTTTAAGTGTTGCTTTGGCAAACTCGAGTTTGACTTTTCTTTGACTTCTATTTCTTCTGGATCTGGAATAACTGTTGGCTGTTGTAAAGTTGGACTGTAAACATTGAACTTTGTAGGATTTATTGACAAATCAGTGTGAGGGTTTGATGTCTTGTATTGTACTTCACATTTCCTTAACTGATCTATGTGTCTCTATGTGTAACCTTTGTCAAGCTCAATGATAAAATGCAGCCTGCCTAATTTCTCTGCTACAGTTCCATAGAGCCAAGATCCTGAAGGAGAGTAATTCCTAGCTTGTACTCTTTCTCCCACACTTAGTGAATGTGTCAGATGGGGTTGAACTGCCAAGTTCCTATCAGACCTTTGTGGTCTAATTAAATCAAGTTTTGTTCGTACATTGCATCCAAAAAATTGTTCAGATGGCATTTTTCCACAAGCCAAAGGAGTTGCTCGATATTTAAAAAGTAACATGTTAAGTTTATGTTGTAAGGATTCTTTTTCACCTTCCATTGATGCCAACTTTTGTTTTATTATTTGAACATAACGTTCGGTATGCCCATTTGTACTAGGATGGCCTGGAGCGATGAACCTTTGTTTGATACCATTTTTACTACAAAACAAATTGAATTCTGCTGAAGTAAATACAGTGGCATTGTCACTTACGAGTATTTCAGGAAGTCCATTGTGCGAAAATATTTCGCTAAGCATCTCAATCGTGGAATGGGAAGTTGGTGAAGAGTTTGATATCTTGGCTTCTGGCCACTTGGACTTAGCATCGATAAGAATCATAAAATGGTGTCCTTTGATTGGACTTGCATAATCCATATATACACGCTGCCAGTTCTCCTCTGGTTGGTCCCACACATGTAGAGGAACTTTATTTGGATTGTTCTTAATGTCACAACATGCTCGACAGCTTTTGACAGTGTGCTCGATGTCTTTGTCAATATTTTTCCAATGATAGTACCTTCTAGCAAGAGCTTTCATTTTGACTATTCCAGGATGTGTGATGTGTAATTCAGAAAGCATTTCAGGTTGCAGTTTCAAAGGTATGGCCACTCACTGTCCACGAAAAATTGCTTCTCTATAGAGATTAAACTCGGTACTGCGTTCTTTCCCAGATTCCAAATCTTTTTTAGCTTTGATATAATTGGGTCTTCATATGTGCATTGAACAATAACTTCATGTGTAATAGTTCTAGTTGAAATAGCATTTATGGTTTGTTCATTTATAATGCATTCCTCATCAATTGCTCCTGGCTTATCAATAAGTGGTGATCTAGATAGGTAATCAGCATTTTTATGGTCTTTCGAACGTCTGTGTAATACTGAATAATTGAACCCGTTCAAAAATGTCGCGTAACGAAGCAATCGTGAAGCAGTAGTGGCTGGGAATGCTTTGTTTGGATGAGAAATTGATTGTAATGGTTTATTATCTACAATTAGTGTAAACTTTCTTCCATATAGGTATTGATAAAATTTGTGGAAACACCAGAAAACAGCTGTAGCCTCCCTGTTTAACTGTGAGTAACCTTGTTCAGCTGACGACAATGATCTTGAAATGAATGCTATTGGGTGTTCTAAACCGTCAATAGTATGAGACCTGATAATCCAACTGGGCTTGCACCTGTTGCTAGAGTTAGAGGAAGATCAGGGTCGAATGGAACAAGTACTCTATCACTGGATATTTCCTGTTTCACACGATTGAAGGCATTTTCACACTTTGAATTCCATTGAAATTTAGTATTCTTTTTAAGAAGTTGATACAAAGGCTGTAGAGGTGATGATGCTTGAGGAATGAACTTTGAATAGTAAGCAGTTAAGCCGAGGAAATTCCTTAATTCATCGACATTTCTTGGACGTGGAGAATCTATTATAGCTTTCACTTTTAAAGGAGATTTCTTCATGCCTTCAGCACTAATGATATGGCCTAGATAACCAATATCGTGTTCAAAAAAACTTACATTTTTCAATATTTAAGTGTAAATCCAGTTCCCGCATTCGCTGCAAACACTTTGTGAGTCTGTCTTTGCACTCTGTTAACGTAGATCCTTGGATTATTATGTCATCAAAATATGCAGCTGTGCCTTCTAGACCATCAAAAGCCTCATCTATGAACTTTTGGAACTCATTTGGTGCACTCTTGATTCCAAATGCAAGTCGATTCATTAGATATGTTCCCTTATGTGTAGATATTGTTTGTAAAACTTTACTGTTATCGTCAACCTCCAAATGTAAATATGCCTTATGAACATCAAGAGTACAATAGAACCGTCCTCCCTTCATTTTATAAAATATTTCTTCAATCATTGGAATTGGATAGTGTGCATCAACCACTTGAGGATTTAGGGTTAATTTGTAGTCCACACATAATCTGACATCCCCATTAGCTTTGGGTACCACAACGAGGGGTGATCCCCATTCAGAATACTCCACTTTGGTGATAACTCCCTGATTTTCAAAGATTAATCAGTTCATTTTCTACCTTTTCACGTAGTGCATACGGAACTGGCCTCGCTTTTGCAAACATTGGCTTTAAAGAAGCATGTGTTTTAATGCTGCACCTATAATTGGGAATCAACCCTATTTTATTTTGGAAAACATCCTTGAAAGACTTACGTATTTCTTCTCTGAATTTGTTTGCACTGTTTGTTTCGTTAGATGAATTATCTACATTGATCTTGTTAATACTTATGTTAAGGTGTCTAAGCCACGAACGGCCCAATATTGCCACAAAAGGTGTATCAACTATAAACAGCTCTTCCATGGACTTAGTTTTGTCATATTGCACTGGAACCCTTACCACTCCTAAAGGAGTGAATCCTTCACCAGTGTACGTACGAAAACGTACATCAGTTGGCTCTAAATCTATGTCTAATCCCATTTCCTTGTATTCCTTATGACTCATTATGCTTACGGGGCTACCAGAATCAACTTCAAAAAGTGTTGTCTTCTTACCAAGTTTGACTGGCACCATAAACTTAGAATAATCATTAGTATATGTAGATGAAGTTTGGTTTATATTGATTATTCTATTTATACTGTTATCCAATAGATCATCTTTGTCAAAATATTGAACCTGCTCGTTAAATTCAGTCTCTCCGCTATGCAGAAATTTTACATTCTGGCTAGTATGTTTGTAATCTAAATTATGTTTTTTTATCAATGTTTGGATGCATACCTTTGATATATGGCCCAATCGGCCACAAGAAGTGCATGTGAAAGAAGAACGATCTCTTTTACATTCTCTAACAACATGATTTGTGTATCCACATCTTAAACACATTTTGTCAATTCCCAGAGCTTTAAAATTAAGATGTTTATGTAACACACTTGGTGTAGATTCAGCTTTAGGTTTATTAAAAACATCGTGTTTAGAAACCTTATTTACTAAGTTCACACCAGAAGATGAAGACATTTCTTTATTTCCTTGCTTGGATGCATCCAAGGCGAGAGCGATTTTGCAAGCTAGATCAAAAGTAAGGGACTTTTCCTGTAAGAGTTTTTCTCTTATATATGCATCACTTAAGCCTCTGATAAACTGTGCCCTTAGAAATTGATTTGCATTTGAAGTATTACATTTCGTATTTTCACATTTAAATTTACATGTAATTGTCAGCTTCCGGAACTGTAATAAATTCAGCAATAGACTCTCCATTTCCTTGAAATCGACATAGGAACCTATGTTGCTCAGTGTAAACATTTGGAGCTGGACATAAGTGGTGTTCCAATAGCTCTACAAGCTCTGAATATGTCTTATTAGCAGGTAAAACTGGAGCTGTCAGACTAGAGAGAAGTTGATAATGTTTAGTTCCTATTGAATTGATCAGTATACGTGCCTTAATCTCATCACTATTCTTTTTACCTGCACTCAGCTTTAGCACAAACAAGTTTTCTAGTCTTTCCTTGTAACATGTAACAGTTTCTCTTGTGTCATCAAAATAGTCAAAATTTATGTTTGATAAAGCTGTGTCAGTTTGATTTATTTGAGATTCATTCTTTGAAGTAACTTGTGATGTTGTAACAGCATCAAGTTTGTTTACAATAGCAGCTATTGCTTGAGTCAAGACTAAACATTCTCCTCAGCCATAATAAATAATAAAATATATAGTAAACAAAACAAAAATAACAGAAAAAAAAATGGAAATCTAATTTACCTCGTCGCCAAAATAGTTGTGTGTCTTCATAATATTGTAACTTAATATTTAATACAATTGTAAGAAATAATCACCATGTTCTTGGTTAAAATAACTCAACTCTTTTATTTTTAATATTTACAATGAAATATAACATCTGTACAAAACATAAACAAAGACACAATCCATTACTTTCAGCTTGAGCAATGGCGTGCATGATGACCCGGTGAAGCTTCTGGGTTTTTGTATGGATTCTCGCCTTATATGGGATAAACATGTTGATACCCTTTGCACAAGGCTAAGTAGGGTATTATATTTGCTAAGGAAATTGAAATGTGACTTACCTTATAGTTTTCTTAGGCTAGCTTATTTTGCATTTTTCCATGCTCACATTGTTTATGGTACTAGGCTCTGGTGTCATTCGTCTAGTTCTCATAAAGTACTTCTCTGGCAAAAAAGAGCCGCTCGTTTGGTGTGTGGTGCCCACTGCCTTGATCATTGTAGGCCTTTATTTTGTCAGTGTAAGATATTAACCATTTATAGTGTATATATATATATTGATAAATAAATATATATATATATATATATATATATATATATATATATTTATCAATGTTTATTAGATATAAAATCTATGGAGACTGTTTTGATCACCAATGAACTTGTACATGGCCATAGAACTAGAAGTAGACTTAATCTGTTTTCTAATAGATATAGGCCAAGCAAACCCTTAAACTGTTATCCTGTTACAGGTAAAAAGTATTTTAATTTCCTTCCTGAACTGGTAAGATCACTACAAAAAAATAAATTTGCAATGATCCTTACATCTTGGCTATTGGACCATCCGCTATATAGCATTTCTGAATTTGTGGAGGCTGACCACACAAGCCTACTTACGTATATTTAACTTTAATTAGTTCCTGTTGAAGGCATGTCGTTGTTTTGTTTTTCTTTCTCTTTTTTTGCATCCGTAGTTTGTCCATAGGTTTTTTTAATATTTTTTTCTATTTTAGCTAATGAATTTGAGCTTGAGCATGTGAATGATTTTAAATGCTAGTGTTAAGTATTAATTTTAGAACCAACTGATTGTAAGTATTATTGTACTTTGACGTAGCCTATTGCACTTTGTATGCTTAATGGCCAAATAAATCATTTGCATCATTTTAGACGTCTAGACGCCATCGTCACTGTGGATCGTAAGACATCATCATTTTGTAATATTTGATTATTGTATTGTTTTATTCCTACTAATTGTTGTCTTTTCAAGCTGAAATGTAATTGAAATAGTTAATTAGATTAGATAGTAGGTATAACCCAAGGTTCTTATACAACAAGTTGTCTCATTCGGTTTATATAAGCCAAGTTGTGACGTCAGAGGGAGACCTCACTTACTTACTCTGTGCCTCCACCAACACACCATGCTGAACAATTAAAACAATATACTAAAAACCATTACAGTATTGTTTTCAGGAGTACTTTGGAATTATTTAAATTTCTGATTTTAATATTATACGGCTATTATTAAACGGCACACCTCACTCCAGGCACTTAACAAACATAGTCATATGAATTCGCTATTATTCAAAACAAAGCCATACAATAGTATCAAAAACCATACTCAATCAACAACACAGACGGAAGTGTCATCGAAAGTACAGATATCAGATGTTTTACATTGATCCGGTTTGTTTTGTTTACATCAGTGGAGGTAGAAAAAACACAGCTGAGGCCTCCCTTTGACGTAATTGCTATCTGCGCGATATATATGCGTACTTGTATGAGACAACCTGTTGTATAGGAACCTTGGATTTCACCAAGGTAAGTAGAATTTTATGGTTAGGGATCATGATGACGTCATTTCAGAGATCAGCTGACTTTTAGCAGGAAATGTCAATGTGTTTGAGGAACAGTGTTATAACGACTTGCAGAGTACTCCAATAACATGTTACGATAACCTAATATTTTAATAATAATGTTTTCTGATTTATCACATTAGTTTCCTCATAGTTATTTACTATTTATTTTTAAAAAATATTGTCGATTAATTTAAGAAAAATTTAATGTAATGAAGTTATTAATTATTAAAATATAAAGAGAAGTATTGTTTTCCTAGAAATAAAAATATTTTGTTATATTGTAAGCTTTAGTATATATAAATTATAAATGCCACTAACATAATAGATGCCATTATTATTTTTTCTAATATTTTTAATGTAGGAAATAAATTTATTTTGGTTCTAAAAAATATGTTGACAATAATTTGTACCCATAAATATTTAG
>JAQJVL010008486.1:0-19604 GCA_035578905.1 Stictocephala bisonia
TTTACTTTCAGTAGAATAACCATCGTTCGTGGCTCCAGCCAGTGAGTGGCAGCCACATGTTGAGTGACAGCTACGCCACGCGACTCGGTACAGACACAGTAGGCTACTTTAGGCAGTGAAAACAAGATGTCTTTGGAGTTCAAAACCTATGGTAATTTTAAATTAATAGTTTTACTGGTCCAAACATCCCATACGCATAATCTTAAATATATCTATAATTAAGATTACGCGTATCATAAAAATAACTGAAATTAAAGTTTGTCATATTCATAAAACCGATATAGTTGAGGTTGTGAATGTAAAGAAATATAGCTAAAATTAAGGCTGGGCCTATTCAGTAATAGTAAAGATAAGTCAACTAAATATTCTTTGCAGTCCTCAATATTATTTCCGATATGAAATCGTCGAAATACGAATTCTGGAGATTCAGCTATTCCAATATTAATAACAACTGGATGTCAGAGCCAGCACTAACGATGGGGTGGGGGATGTCAACTGACGATATCTTAGACCCTTTATCACAGCTGAGAGCTCTCCCAGAGCTGCCAACCTGACAAGTTAATTACTTACTTATTGTTTAGTTTACCTTGCTATTTAGTAAATGTGTCTAAAACAGTTGTGTTGATATTTTAGCTTGTTTTATTGTAATAGGGGTGTTAATTCACACATCTAATATTTATGATTAATCATAATCGTATTTTTTTCATATAAATTCCTGTCATCGATTGTTGTACATTGTTAATTGTACATCATTAATCGGCTCCGTTTTTATTCTTTACATCCTTCGTTTGTAACAATGTAAGACAACTGTTGAGAGAAAAACAAAGTTAAAGTTAACATTTGTAGTCACTCTGTAGAATATAGTTAATGTTTGTAATCAATCTATAGAATGTGGTTAACGTTGTAGTTAATCTATATAACTTTTGTAATCAATCTATAGAATGTAGTTAACGTTTGTAGTCAATCTATAGAATGTAGTTAATGTTTGTAATCAATCTATAGAATGTAGTTCATATTTGTAGTCACTAAGGGAATGTAATCTTAGTAGTTAGGCACATATGATAATGATTTTACATATCATGTAAAGGATATTAGTATACTGTATTCATAATTCAATGAAGGAATTTATCTATTTCCTTCGTGTATATGGATGCGTGTTGATTAAGTCTATTTTGGACGTTCAGTTCCTGGTTACGTGCTTACATGTTACGGCATAAATGTGAACAATAAATTAGTGTTGAATATGTACGAAATTTCACGTTAAAACTGTTATTTAATTTTCTTGTAGTTTACTGGTTAAAAAAGAAAATACCACTCTTATATTCCTTGCTCACTACATTTTTGAATAGACTCTTTCATATGTGGGAATTTAAGAATGTATTAAAATTCCATGGCTTTTTTTAGCCCTAAACAATATCATTATTTCCCCCTGTTCACTTCTAGGACAATGTGTGAGTCACTGAATTGCTCAGGTAGAATTAACGTGATTCACAAATATCCCGTGTTATTATTATTGGTAATCATTATTTCCCCCTGTTCACTTCTAGGACAATGTGTGAGTCACTGAATTGCTCAGGTAGAATTAATGTGATTCACAAATATCCCGTGTTATTATTATTGGTAATCATTATTTCCCCCTGTTCACTTCTAGTGCAATGTGTGAGTCACTGAATTGCTCAGGTAGAATTAACGTGATTCACAAATATCCCGTGTTATTATTATTGGTAATCATTATTTCCCCCTGTTCACTTCTAGGGCAATGTGTGAGTCACTGAATTGCTCAGGTAGAATTAACGTGATTCACAAATATCCCGTGTTATTATTATTGGTAATCATTATTTCCCCCTGTTCACTTCTAGGACAATGTGTGAGTCACTGAATTGCTCAGGTAGAATTAATGTGATTCACAAATATCCCGTGTTATTATTATTGGTAATCATTATTTCCCCCTGTTCACTTCTAGGACAATGTGTGAGTCACTGAATTGCTCAGGTAGAATTAACGTGATTCACAAATATCCCGTGTTATTATTATTGGTAATCATTATTTCCCCCTGTTCACTTCTAGGACAATGTGTGAGTCACTGAATTGCTCAGGTAGAATTAACGTGATTCACAAATATCCCGTGTTATTATTATTGGTAATCATTATTTCCCCCTGTTCACTTCTAGGACAATGTGTGAGTCACTGAATTGCTCAGGTAGAATTAATGTGATTCACAAATATCCCGTGTTATTATTATTGGTAATCATTATTTCCCCCTGTTCACTTCTAGTGCAATGTGTGAGTCACTGAATTGCTCAGGTAGAATTAACGTGATTCACAAATATCCCGTGTTATTATTATTGGTAATCATTATTTCCCCCTGTTCACTTCTAGGACAATGTGTGAGTCACTGAATTGCTCAGGTAGAATTAATGTGATTCACAAATATCCCGTGTTATTATTATTGGTAATCATTATTTCCCCCTGTTCACTTCTAGTGCAATGTGTGAGTCACTGAATTGCTCAGGTAGAATTAACGTGATTCACAAATATCCCGTGTTATTATTATTGGTAATCATTATTTCCCCCTGTTCACTTCTAGGGCAATGTGTGAGTCACTGAATTGCTCAGGTAGAATTAACGTGATTCACAAATATCCCGTGTTATTATTATTGGTAATCATTATTTTGACGTCGTAATTTTATTTGCTAATAATATCAGATGCTACGCCAATTTTGATTCCAGATTGTTACTGAAATTCTGGCATACTGAAATGTAACATTTAATTACCTAGATACAGAACAATTTTAACATTTAAGTAGGCCTGCGCTCCTTCTTATTTGGAAAATACCAGACGTCTAAATAATACTAAATAATTTTTAGATTTTTTTGTTTTTGTGCAAACGTTTGATATCCTGCAACGAACGTATCAGTATATGAAATTTCAATTCTGCAGCCGAAAGCGCGCGTATTGATTGATCTGGGAATAATTCTCATTGCAGAACTCCCAACGTTAATTTTGTCCTCTTCTAAAGAATCATCCGTTTCACAAAATTATCACCCTCTGAGGCGTGCATTATATGAAATTAAACATAATTTGAAGAAGTCATACAAGATTTAACTAACAGTAGTATTTAAAACCCCCAACAAACACACGTTCATCCCTTCTCTGTAGATAAGTTCTTTAGAAGATAGATATTGAGTTTACTGAACAAATTTAGTTTAATTTCGTAAATTAAATTACTCTTAAGCACGTAATATACATGCATACTTAAATACCACACCCATGTATATTAAAATAAATATTTCACAACAGTATCTTCTGATAAAATATTTTTGTTGTTTACGTACATATCATAAAATCTCATTACAATGACACACAATGATTCATATGTGGCTTTATAAGAACTAAAATAGTGACCAGTTATTTTGACGTGTTTTGAGATTGTGTTTATATGTATACACCGTGGTCTCGTCAGTACACCACGGAAAGCCCCCACGATCCACTCCTCTGAGGGCCCTGATACACCTTGGTCTCGTCAGTCCACCACGGAAAGCCCCCAATATCCACTCCTCTGAGGGCCCTGATACACCTTGGTCTCGTCAGTACACCACGGAAAGCCCCCACGATCCACTCCTCTGCGGGCCCTGATACACCGTGGTCTCGTCAGTACACCACGGAAAGTCCCCAATATCCACTCCTCTGAGGGCCCTGATACACCTTGGTCTCGTCAGTACACCACGGAAAGCCCCCAATATCCACTCCTCTGAGGGCCCTGGTAGACCGTGGTCTCGTCAGTACACCACGGAAAGCCCCCACGATCCACTCCTCTGAGGGCCCTGATACATCGTGGTCTCGTCAGTACACCACGGAAAGCCCCCACGATCCACTCCTCTGAGGGCCCTGATAGACCGTGGTCTCGTCAGTACACCACGGAAAGCCCCCACGATCCACTCCTCTGAGGGCCCTGATAGAACACCCCGTCCCCTTATTGCGTTGTTACACGCAATACTTGTAGAATCAATTTTTGTTGTGAGTAGTCTCAAAGGGTTTACATGTTTCCTTTAGTCTACTTTCTTCCCTAACCAATTTTCTTCTGTTTTTATAACATAAATAGTAACATCAAGGGGACACTCCTGCACGCTTCATGTGCCAACCCCTTAAGTCGCTACCTATCGTAATGTGGGTTTAGTAGTAGGCCTAAGTCTCACTCGCTTCGCTCGTGATACCTCGGCCTTTGTTTACTTAACATTAGTAAGTCAACTGCAGGCTAATGCACGACTATTAAAAGCAACAGAACAAATATTTAGTATTGTTTTTGTTTAGCAACCGTGTTTAGGGTGTAAACAATCACATGGTGTTTAATTCACATTAAAAATGACTCAGCATTAACAAAATAACTTACATTATGTAGTGATAGAAAAACGTTGGATCTTTTAGGGCCAGTAGGATGGAGCCCAGTTATATTTTACAGTTACAATATGTTTCTCACCGTCATTAGCCCTTAAGCTTTAAAATATAGAATTAAATCAAGCTATCGTATCTTATTCCTATCTCGAGAAATGTCCTGTGCTATAAAATACATTTATTTGACTCAGGCACGGAATAAAATAAATATATTAAACTTTCAATGAATATTTTAGTCTAAGTAGTAAAATATTGGATTAAAATAAATTGGTAAAAATGTACCTTATTAATATGAATAATGTTCTAAAATAATATAATATCGCTAATTTTAGAGCCTTACAATTATAATATTGACCGTTATGTTATATGGTTCCTAATTCGTTAGTTAAAGTCTAAAGGGACGTTTCTACTTGTAGAAGAATTGTTGACAACAGTTTATAATGTAATGTGACGCTGTGTAAATAACATGCTTTGAAACAACGGGAAAACAAAATTACAACATTTAAATGGAACAACACAGTAGGCTGAACACAACTGTTGCGTTGCATATCAGTACTTATTATTTGTCTCTTCCCCTTTTAACTCTGTTTAAATGCTATCTTTTAACAAATCTGCTCTTCAACCAACAAAAAATTGTTCAAATTGTTTTTCTGATCCTTAACAAGTTTTGAATACATTTAAATTCTTGAGTTTTTTTTATATGTTCTGATTTTATATGATATCAACAATGGGAAAATCTCATGAGGACAGACGTGCTGTAAAACTGAACGATTGAAAACTACCTCAGAACTAACGAAATTAACGTTCAGAACTATCTAAATTATATTCAGAAGTAAACTAGCCCACCATTAACGGATCTCTCACAACTAACGCCACTTTGTCAGTGACGAATAAACACAATGTACCAATTCTTACCTTCTTACATATGAGACGCCGACACAACGTTGTGCGTATTTTAAGGCGAATATGAATGGTTTTATGAGTGTAGGATGAGTGTGGATGAGTGTAGTCTGGTTACTAACTGAGTTCAACTGTTCCTCAGAAAGGGCAATTTATTAATAGCCCAACAGCCAGGGCAACTAAGGGACCTACAGCTTTACGTGGAATCCGAACCACGTAGTGCTGGTCTGATTTTCAGCTAATTGACAAGCCTGATACTCAGTTATCTCCCCTACACAACATCCGCACAATGATTACCACCCAACATGGATACCCCAGACTTCTCTAGTAGTGTCCACGCCGATAGCAACCACCAAGCGGACGCCATGTCGGTATTAAGAGGACCGAGCGTACAACCTATCGCCTACAATCTCCCAAACACTTTGTCCCCATGTAGCTGGGTTACAGCACTGCGCCACCAGTGCCGACAATATGTCTTACTATCTATTCTTCCACGACGCAGGTCTAATGTCAGTGACGAATAAACACAACGTACCAATATGTCTTACTAGCTATTCGCAGGTCTAAGTCAGTGACGAATAAACACAACGTATCAACATGTCTTGCTATCTATTCTTCCACGATGCAGGTCTAATGCCAGTGACAAATAAATGCAAATATATATCAAGAATGATTTATTGTCGTAAAACTATTTACATAGCATGGACAATCGTCAAAATATCAGGAGTATAACAATGCTGTGATTGTGATAAAATAAACTATTTGCTCTGACTATTGGGCTATTAATAAATAATCCTTTCTGAGCTAAGTCGAACTCAGATAGTAACAATGATTAAATTCGTTCATCTTGACTCATCACACTCTTTCGAAATCCATATTCGCCCAAATCTTGACGATTGGCGTCTTAAGAATAAATTTAAAAAACTACTTTCTATAACTAAAAACATTTTCTTTTTCAGAAAAATACTCCTCGACACTGTAGTACTCTTTTCTTATTAAATATGATTTTAATCTGCCTTTAAACTTATCAACCTCAATTTCACATCTTAAATCAGAAGGCAAGGCGTTAAAAAGTTTTATCATACAATCATAAAATATCGTATAAGTTCTTCGTGCACGTATGTTACCAAACAGCTTAGACTGTCGTTCTGTTGATTCAGCGTGATGAAAGATCCCACCAGTGGCAAGTACAAACCCACCCTTCAGCCATGTTGTTTATGGTGCTGATGTTTATTACTGTTCACTGGTAAATAAACAGAAAGTGTTGAATGTTTTGGAAATAGAATGTTTTTCGTAGTGTGGGCTGTAGATATATAAAACTTTTTTGCGTTTGAAAACAAGAAAATGGGTTGACTAAGTTAACGGCTTTTTGAATCATAGCACTCATCTCACTGAATCATAGCACTCATCTCACTGAATCATAGCACTCATCTCACTGAAAAGGCTCTTTTTATAACGTGCCTTTTACAAATTTTAACGAAAACTAAACAAATAAGTTAAACATCACACGACAAAAATGTAATACAAATACAAACAAATTTATCGATATTAGCAAAGCACATTTCACAAATAAAAGGAAATCACAAATGAAATCAATTTCCATTTCATATGTTGATTAAGAAACTATTCGAAAAAAAAAATAGAAGTGAAACTTAATTTCTGGAAATAACTACAAGGCTTAGCTCGCAGTACTCCTGGACGGTGTAATTAAAGGGCTTTATTGTGTTACAACCAAAATACCGTTGTGCCAAGGATCGTGACTTGTAATGGTGCAGATTGACACAGTGTTACCAAACAATCTATTGAGTTATTATTCGAGCAGCTTCAAACTATCGTATTATAAATAACACAGTCAATGTTTACTCAACGAATTTTGTCTAGCGTTTGTTGTTTTCGAGTTTGCAAGGGTTAAAAAAACTAAATTTCTCATTAACTTGTTTGAATTATTACACGAGACTTATACCAAAATAATCACAATGAATCAAACTGTCATCCATCCACAAGAAATTATTTTATTATTATTATTATTATCGCTACAGTGACAGGTTAAAGACAAGTCACGCACAATTTCACTCATAAAAACGTGTTCTTAAAAAACACAAATATCACTATAAAAAGCAAATTAGTTCAAGCAAAATCTCCAGCATATTTTTTTCTTAAAGAATATAACATGGTGGACACAATACGATTAGTTTGAAAATTATTGCTTGGTTATTTAAAATTTGACAGCAAATTAAAACTCAAAGGTTTGTCATTTCAGACCAGCGGCGCGTGGCCGTTCCGCCAGTACCAAAGTTATTTTATTCGGACTATTGTGTTAATCCCAATACTTCCAGTAATAGCATCTGCCAACGCCAGTTCGGAACCGATTCAAGAGTGCCCACTCCCTACGAGGGTGGTTCATCCCACTTACAAGTATTGACGTATCGTTGACAAGGAACTTAATTCGTCCATGAACACTGTTCCACGATACATCCCAGCTAGTATTGGGCGAGAAGTTTGATCTGCCCAAATGGAAAGCAGTACGTAGTGGCGTGGGAGATCCGGTTTAATGGGGGATATGCGGGAGATCTTATTGTATTCTTTATCTCTGGAGGAGCTATTGTACTTTACCGGGAACCAAGGAAGTGGAGTTGCCATGAGAGTGCCACTAATTAAGTTGGACATCGACCGCTTTAGTGTGAACACTATTTAGCCAAACGAGAGCACTATATTAGATATTTACTGTACTAGAATAGATTAAGATTAAATAGCAGGACAGGAAGGCAGTGTGATTGTGGCTGTGTGAATGTTAGAAATATATGTATTTGAATGTGGAGTGAATGACAATTTGTTGTTTAGTTTTAGAATTTTAATACATTTTATATATTATACTTATATTTTGTTGACGATTGCATGACATGTCAAAAATTGTTACTACGCAATAAAAAAGTTTATTTATTTATTTATTGTATTCAGCAGCCGAATATACCAGTGACAAAGCAGTAGTACGCTATAATAGACGTGTGCGTTGACTCCCCAGGTCAGGGCCGTCCCTAGCGTTGACGGGGCATGGGCAAATGAGTCCTTGCGCCCCCCTCCCTCCTTGTACCAAAAACATTGAATGTGATGTAATCTGAGTTATGTCGGAATGAATCACCGATAATAAAGAAATAAGTTTCATTAATTGGTTTTTTTTTAGAATACAGAAACTTGATTCTTTTGGTGTGGCGGTCATATCTCTCCGACAGATCTCAAATAATTAAAATAGACAATAGCGACTGTTTTCGATAAAAAAAGGATCAGAAAATCTTCTTAGGGTGCATTACACGCGAGAATATGTTCGTGAGCAAGCTTGTGGCCTTGCTGAAAAACTTTACATCCTCATTCTCGTGGGCTTCCTGATAAATAAAAAGGGAAAAAATACTGACAGTCAAAATTGTGTATTTTAAGCTAATTGTCTTTTACTTATTGCTTAACTATTCCCTACTTTTCCCCCTTCGTAAACAAATTACACTCTTGTATGCAAAGTTAGTTTATTATTATCTGAAATATTATTTAATATCCTTCAATATTATTTCTAAAGCTAATAGCCAAAGAAAAAAGCCAATAATACAAAATTAAGGACTAAAACGTTAACAATCATATGGATATCGATAAAAAAATATTAAAATACAAAAAGTAAACAGGTAAAAATAATATAAACACGATAAACAGCAAGGTGGGGGCTGGTAGGGAAAAACGAGGCGCGCAGGCGCAGTATGCTAAGTTGGCGTGGAGAACTATTACACGTGGGGCGTGCTTGTGGCCAAGTCGCAAATATCAAATCAAATCATATTTTTATTGTTTTTCAACTCAAATGAGCAATCAACATTGTCAATTTTACATACATAATTTGGTGGTATTCAGAAATAAAGCCGTGTATATACAATAAATACAATCAGATAAGTACATAAAGAATCTTAAAATAAACATATAAAATCATTTCTAAAGTTACACTCTAAAATACTAAAAATGTTATTTAGTTATTATTGAGGTCATGTTTAAGTAAAATTTTGCGAAATATATTTATGTAGAAAAATATTAAAAAATTAAGTTCTCTAAATTACTTTCAAAAAATGTTTCTACTGAGTACAATAGATTACTTTTTAGCCAGGAGCGAAGTACACATTTAAACGGTTTGCTGGCACATCAAGTGTTTGTGGAGGTAGTTTATTAAACAATTGAAACCCTAAATATGAGTAGCTACTTTTAATAAGGGACAATCTTGTCATAGGTACATTGAGAGAATGGCTATTTCTTGTGTAATGGCTGTGAATATGGGTTGTTAGACGGTGACTATTTAAGTTTTCTTTCACATACATTAAACAAACAAAAATAAATATAGATGGTAATGTAAGGATTTCCAGCTTTGTAAAATGGTCTCTACACGATTCTCTCATATTTAAACCTAAAATGCACCTCACTGCCTTTTTCTGCAATTTGAAAACAGATTTTGCACCTGTTGAATTTCCCCATAGAAGTATGCCGTACTGAATACGTGAATGAAAAAAAGCATAATACGAGTAAATTAACAATTAATTAGTCACGCAAGATTTTAATTTTCTGAGTAGAAATATCATAGAAGACAGTTTTTTTACATACAAAGTTAGTGTGCGCGTGCCATGAGAGTTTTTGATCAATATTGATCCCTAAAAGCTTTACTGTTTTGTTTACCTCCATAGGAACTTTAAGATCAAATATAATGCTTTCCGATTTTGAGTGGTAAATTTTTAATCCATTAATTTGAAACCATGATTCAGCCATTTTAGTCAGAATATTTGTTTTTTCCAATACATATTCTAATTTTTTATTTGTTTCAGTGAATGTTATGTCATCGGCGTAAAGTATTGTTTCACATGGCATATAATTAGGAAAGTCATTTATAAATAATATAAATAGCAAAGGTCCCAATACAGAACCTTGAGGGATCCCCCATTTTTATTTCTAAAAACTTTGACTTCATACCATTAACTAGCACTGACTGTATTCTTTTAGTTAAATAAGACCTAAGTAGTTTAAGAGAGTTTTCACCTACTCCGTAAAACGATAATTTACTGACCAAAACATCATGGGGTACAGAGTCGAAAGCTTTGCTTAGATCAATCAGTGTAGCACAAGTGTACAGTTTTTTGTCAAAGCCATCATATACACTAGAAATTAAGTTTTGAAGATCATTTATTGTTCGACAAGTTGGAACGAAATCTAAATTCATTGTTATTAATTAAATGATTAATTTAAAAATATGCATACATTTGTTTGTGGAGACAATATTCAAAAAGTTTTGAAAAAATTGGTACCAAAGCTATCACTCTATAATCGCCAGGGTCTGACTTATCATCAGTTTTGAAAACAGGAAAACCGATTGGATGTTCAGGAGCATGTCCATGTCAAAAATCTCCTATATTACACGGGAGAACTTGCTCGTGAGCATACTGAGTGGACATGTTCTTGAACAAGACCTCGCGTGTAATACACCCTTTAGAACTCAAAACCAAAAACAATCACATAAAAGTTCTACAAGGATATATTTTTGACCCCATTCTAATCGTTTTATATATCAATGACATATAAAGCTGACTGGCAAGCTCTTGACTGGGAGAGCGGGGTCAATTGTAACAGTTTTCATTTAATAAATTTTATAGGCGCCATTTTTAGGCGGAAATTATTGAAATGTTGTATGCCTGAACATTACATATCGATTAACACTATACATTTTTTTAAGTAGCAAAATTATAGCTCTAAACCTGATTTATATAGTTTATTAAAATATATGTACATTGTTACAATTGACCCCAAGTGTGGGGCAAATGTAACGCAAATGTGGGGCAAATGTAACAACTCTTTAAATATGTATGCTAACTATGTACATGTGGCAGGAGAAGTTAAAAAAGCAGTTTGGAGTGAAAATACGTTTATTTTATCAATATATTTACAAATATGTGTAATTTATATTTTTTTTTAAATAAGAACAAAATTAAACACTACTCAGATTCACAGTTGTGGCATGTATAAAACAAATCTCCTTTGGTGCAACCACAGAATATAGACAGATACAGAAGCCCCACGGTATAGGAAATAATGAAACGGGCAGTTCGTAGTATTTCTCAAAATGAAGGCGTTCAGACGGTCGCTAACTGGCGCGGCGTTGCCAGATCATAGTGCGGGATTCCCGTTTTCCCACAGTGGAGGGAGGAATACAGAATGGACAGACAGAGAACTCCAACCGACAGTCAGACAGGGCACTGAGGGCAAGGCCCGGAATAGGCCTACCCCCGCTTACGTTCACTGAGTTGCATTTACTCCGCGTATTTTGACGCGTATACATCCTCTTGTTTGAATTTTAGCCAAATTCTTCTAGTACATAAGTTGCACGTTGAGCAAATGAAACCAATTTATGCACTTCTAAATAAAGGGGATTGTTTAATTGTATTCTTAATTAACAAGTTTATGAAACATTTATGATAATTTATCAACTTAAATTATGAAACAATTAATTTTTTAAGGAAGATAAAATAACGATGGATGATAAGAAAACAAAAATTTTTATTCTGCAGTTAGCTTGGGCATTGTTAGTGATATTACACCACGAGGAACTATAACATATAGCCTAACATATAATTTAGACATACATACTATACAGAATTTATTCACCACTATTTCTCAATACATCCTCTCATAAGCTCATTATTTGTATTCATTTTTATTAGGGCTTACTATTTTTAAACCTTTCAATTTGCCAAATTGATTGATTTTTTTACTTACTTTATACCGACTGGATATCATCAATGTTTATAGTTACTATATACTGTACCTGAGCAGATACAGAGACAAGCAAATTGTATTGATAGCACATTCTTATAAGGATCCTTGAAACTTATAATTAGACGTTATACTTTTAACTATCGATACATTTATGAACTATTTACATTAATAAACATTTGATTAAACCTAAAAACAAAACATAAATTGTTACATAAATACGCCCTAAAAGTGTTATACAATACAAAATAAATACTGTTAACACATAGTAAACATATAGACTATTTTAAAAATTATACCTTATCACCAAAATGTCTCATATCTCGATCTTTCATAACCACATTATCTTACTCAACCCTCTATTTTCTACATCCCTTTTCACAGTTCTAAACCTTTCAATTTGGCCAATTTAATAGGGCGCTTATTACTGCTTGTAGATACTTTAAAGTGGACAGATTAAGAGACAAAAAAGGAATATTGGTGACACAGTTAAAAGACTGATTTATATCCAAGTCTTTAGAACAGATAAAAGCCTTAAACACAATTACTAAGAGAAATTAAATTATCAAATTATGTATGGAAAAATAACCATACAAATTAGTTACTTCACAAGACAAAACATTAAATTTGTTTGTCATGACATTCAAATGACTGCTACTCTGTAAACGTATAGGATAATCCTTTCCAAGTCCAGTTTGCGGCAATTAATTCTCTTAAATAGACCTTTCATTGAATACCAAACTTGGCTTAGATTTAAGATGTTCGTTCAACTCCTCACGGGCCGTACCAGTGAAAGGATGAACAGTCACTAATGATATGAAAAAGTAGGTTTTTGTGACCAAGATGATGTGCAAGATTTCACTTTTATATGTTAAGTCATATAAAAGCTGTGACAGCGTTTCTATAATTTTTCACCTTGTACGCACGCTATGTACATGTTGCCGACGTTTCAAGTGCATTGCAGTTTCATCTTCAGGGCAACACACTCTGTTACTAGATCCACAGAGTATATGTAATGTACCTGGTGATGAGTATGTCGCCCTGAAGATGAGAGCTGCAATGCACTCGAAACGTCGGCCACATCTAATTAGTGTACATAGCAATCAGACACGGTCCTACCCGGATTATGATAATGTAAATAGTTTGTTCTAACGTGGAGTTTATATCAAACTGGTTTCACTTATTCATTTTAACGATTAGTCACCAAATACGAATGTGAGTATACTTTTGCTGCAGGAAATGTATCGCATAGATTAGTGAAGTAAGGTGTGTGAATGGTGTGCGACTGCAGCATTCGTTACATTCACTCCGTGAACGCTGATAGCGCTACCTTAAGGTTGAAGACGGGCTTTGCTAAACACTTTAACATTTTAATTTATTATTTTTCAGTTTACTCATGGCATTGTTACAGTTTAGACAATAGAAGATAAGTGACAATACGGGGACAAGACGCAGAAGACGTTTGATTAATTTATATTAACACATGGCACAAATAACTCGAGGAAAATAATCTAGGCCTAAATGATGTGTATTATTTAAAAAAAATTCTTTCACTTACCACAGTTCTCCACTTACACTTGTGATAGGTGTTTTGGGAACCTTAACATCCGCAGTGATTCTATTTGTATAAATTTTTAAACTTCCTCTAACACAAACTGTCGTAGTCTTTCTTTCTCTCCATTAAAACACTAAGTTATAACAAGACACAATGATAAAATAACCGAAACCAAACCAATTTTATTCAGAAACTAGGGGACACCCCTGCCCACTTCGCATGCCAACCCCGTCGTCACTCGCTGTGCTCGTGAGATATGGGTCACCTGCGGCCTCGTGGGGGAGCTCGGCCTTCGGCCACGCCAAGACGCTCTGCTACAGGCCTCGCGGGGGAAGGTTCGGCTCGCGGTCTCACCAAGACACTCTGCTACAGTCCCACTTGAGGAACTCGGCCTCGTGGAGGAGCCCGGCCTACGGCCTCGCCAAGACGCTCTTCTACAGGCAGTTATGGAACTCTGCCTACGGCCTCGCGGGGGAAGTTCGGCTTGCGGCCTCACCAAGATACTGCTACAGTCCATTTGTGGATCTCGGCATGTCGCCTCGTGAGAAAGATCGGCCCTCTGCCTCATCAGGATTTTTAACCAGTATGACCATTAATTTTGGTTTTTGGCGCAGCGGAACCCCTAAACATACTGTTCTCAAATCTGATGGTAAATTAGTATTTAAGAGAAAAATAATTTTATTTTGATACCTCACTTGAGTGTATTAGTTTGACATTAGTCAAATTTTGGGTTTTGGAGCTTCTTTTTATTGGGGGGGGGGGAGAACACTTAAACGTTGTCTCTTCCAAGATGTAAAGGTAAAATGTAATTTTTGAGATAAATACCTATAGTTTGATGCTCCACTCGTAAGTTTTATTTTTGTACTACCCTTTTACTGGTTTTAGGAGTTTTTTGTTTTGTTTTAGGAGCATTCCCCCCTTAATATTTATCCTGTTCAAAATCTGATATTGTATTTAGTTTCAGGAGAAAAATGGCTTTAAATTGTTACCTCACTTGAGTAGATTAGATACGTTTTTTAAAGTTTTACATTTTTAAAATTTTCAGTTTTTGAGCCCCCGATACCACAAATGTTTGAGTTACTAAGCTGAAATTCATATATAAGGTGCGCGTTTGTTACACGTGTAGAACTGTGAATGTTAGGACAGTTTACTAAAGATTTTCTTCAACTTTGGTAATAAAAACTACTTTTTAGTGATTTTTTCCATTGGAACATTGGGGAAGTTTTGGGGTAAACAGGCCGCCATCTTGTTTATGAGTGAAAAAAGTAAACTTTTGTGAATTTTTCTGGAGGTTTCAGACAGAGAGCTTCAATTCAAGTATACTCTTAATCGGGGTAAGACGCCGCGAAACGCCTCAACATTTAGTTTCAGTGAGTCAGTCAGTCACTTCATCGAGCTTTATAGTATATAGATTGACTGAGTTTTATTCAGAATTTTTTTACAGACGGAAAGGATGCTGGAAGTAGATGAACACGTGATCGGTGCGCATTCTTTGAACTTTGCCTCAAATATTATTTTCCATCTAGTTTGGAGGAAACAGTATTCGTTCTAACATATGAGACGCCGCCACAACGTTGTGCGTATTTTAAGGCGAATATGAACGATGATATGAGTGTAGTCTGGTTACTAACTGAGTTTAACTGTTCCTCAGAAAGTGCAATTAACTGTTCCTCAGAAAGTGCAGAAAGTGCACTTTGCACAGAAAGTGCAGAAAGTGCTGTTAGCCCAACAGCCAGGGCAACTATCGGACCTGCAGCTTTCCGTAAAATACGAACCACGTAGTGTTGGTCTGATTTTCAGCTAACGGACAAATCTGACACTCAGTTCTCTTCCCTACACAACATCCGAACCTTAACTACCATCCAGAATGAACACCCCATACGTCTCTAGTAGTGTCCACGTCGATGGCAACCATTGTGCGGATGCCGTATCGGTATTAAGAGGACCGAGCATGGAACCTATCGCCTTCAATCTCCCAAACACTGTCCCCATTCGAGATTTATGTTCCTTTAAACATTTTTTACCCATTTAAAACTGTAAAAAATAATAGTAATAATCCAAAACCTAATTTTTTCTTAAACTAGGGGATACCACAGCACGCTAAGTGTGCAAAACCCCGTTACTTGCTACGCTCATTTCACTCACTCGTGTAATTTTGTTATTTTTCTTCGTATTAGGCCTACATGCTTAACATTGTTTCAATATACTGTTAAAAAATAACCTCATGTCAAGTGTGTAACAGTGTCAACTGTGCACGTCATAAGCTTTCTCATTGTTAGGGTAACAATGATTTGCTAGTATTGGGATATTAGTTATCTGCCTTAATTTAGATTTTTGAGAAAAACTGTTGACAAATTCTCTCTTAGTATATGTCTGTAGCCTATAATGAATGTTTATAGCAAATTTCGTGGTCTTATGATTTTTGAGAATTTGTGATTAGTCAGTGTTGTTTGGCTTTAATAATACTTATAGAAATCATCTCCCTAGCCACGATAAAATTGGAAAACATTTGTTCTTTGTAATAGGATTATTTATGTTTTATATTTATCTAATTTTCAGTTAGTCAAGTTTTGAGCGAAAATAGCACCCCACTGATGAATACCTGAAGAAACGTTTAAAATAATGTATTTTTTAAATAGTTAATTAAGCTACGTGTATGGAATTTCAGTCTGAAAACGCCAATAAAATAATAAAGTATTCAAAATAATTTTACTAACATATATGTAGGCTATTATTTACAAATTTGCAAGTATTTATTATTATTATTATTACTATCTTAAATACATTCATGACAGTAAGCTTTTACTATTCATTTTTATTCATTTCATTCATTCATTTCATACTTTATTCATTTACACGGGCCATTACACGGGCAAAATATTTTTCCATATGTTTTATTTACTTATTTTTACTCGTGTGTACAAAATCTAGGTCTCACCAAGTTATGAAAAACTTGTCTGTGAAGACCTATAGTAAAGAAGAGAAACAAAAACGTATTATAGGAAAGAATACCTGATTATTTTAATTTTTTTCTAGTAATTACTAAGATTGGGCGGTTTAGGGCAGGCACCGAATTAAACAAACAATAATTGTTAATAAAAAATGTTAATATGAATATTAAGTTTTAACAGTAAAAGATGTACAGTAATATTAATCTCCTCATATGCATCATTGTTGTGCCATACACGCGGGACTGCTCGTGCCATACACGCGGGACTGTTGTAGTTGACTAGTCTGAGAGACCCGAGACGATGCGGAGCGAGGGATTTCTCCCTGGCCGGCTGGGCCGGCCGGCCAGCCACAGTTTGGCAACCGCGCTTGGCCGGTTTTTACCACTAGCGCCGCGTATGATCTGGCCGGTGAGTTAAGCGATCTCGCGTTTCAAAATTTAGCATTGCGTGGGGCTTCTGTATCTGTCTGTATTCTGTGGTGCAACTCTCATGTGCCCACTTCTTACAACTCGTACACTGTATCCACTTTTCATTTGGTTTGCTTTTTGAATACAGTTCAAGGCAAATAAGACAAAAACAGTCGTCATCGTCGTCACTACTAGATCCTGAAGTTTTTTTCTTGTTGATTTTTTTTATTTTCTTTTTGTCGTGTTCGTTTTCGTAAAAAAGCTCTTTAGAAAGTTTTTCTTTTTTTGTACCTTTAATTTTTTTCTTCATTCTATTTTCATGTTCCAACTGCTGTTTAACAGGAGTGCTGGTCCATATAGAGCTCTTTTTTGTTCTCCTGTTTGCTTTTGTCATCTTAGGCTTGGCATGTGGAAGTGGTCGGATGTTATCAGGAGAAACTACAGAAGCAGAAGATGTTGAAGGTTGTGGCGACCTAGGATTAATAGTTTTTGCACCATTGAAATTTTTGCGTATCTCGTCAATTGGCAGTTCGATGTCTTCATTGGGTTGTGCTAGACATTCTGTAGCGTTGGTAGAAGTTGCAGGCTGCAGGATGTCTTCATTGGGTTGTGCTAGAACTTCTCCAGCCCCTTCTCCAACTGCAGGCTGAGGCTGATGCTGGTTAGTGACGCTTGCCGGGAGATAGTCTTGATCTGAGAACACTAGTCTGTCAAAAGGGTAGATTCCGGTGCATTTGAACCCACTTTTCACATTGTTTGGGGTAACTGCAAATGGCAAGGCTTTAGCTATTAACCCTGGTAGATTATAGATGTTAATGCGTTCTCCAGTATTATTTTTCCTCCAATCGTCCGCTGCGTCATTGAAAAATTTTTTAAATGGGCCGAACACAGTCCTGTCCAATGGCTGGAGCTTGTGTGAGGTATGTGGAGGAAAAGAGAGAAGAACAATGCCATTGTTTCTACAAAAATCTGTGACAGGCATTTGAATGTGAGAATCGTGGTTATCAGCTATTAACAAAACCTTCCTCTCCAGTGATGGTTTAGCAAACTTAATAAAGTGTTCAAGAAATTGGATGAATTCTTCTGCTTGCATCCATCCAGAGCCATTTGCTGCTCCAATGCAGCCAGCTGGACCATTATTTATGAAATAGGAGTGATAATTCTTCCTAGGAAAAATAAACATAGGGGGAATACTATTGCCTATGGCGTTTACAGCTAGGCACATAGTGATTAGCGTTCCCCTTTCATGAGAGTTTATTCCGCCAACCTGTTTGCTTCCCCTTTTAGCCACTATTTTGCCAGGGCTAGGAGCAGTATTAATACCTGTTTCGTCTAGATTATATATATCTTGAGGCTCGAACTTGTAATCTACCATTACTTTGGACAGATTGTCAAAAAACATATTTACATTTTCCCGATGAAAATTCATAGCTCGTGACAAAGATGTTGATTCGGGAGACCTTATCGCCAAAGTCGGATTTCTTTTAAGGAAAGATGTGAACCAGTCACGCCCTGCCATTTGTGTGTCCACCCATTTTTCCGGCATTTTGCAACTGTTCCTTTGAGCGTACTGAAATGCTAGTTGCTTCACTTCTTTTGGGGTTAAGCCATAAAAGATGCCAGCACAAGATTTTATATAGGAGGCCAATTCTGCCTCCATTTCTTCATTAAACACTTTGTTATGAGGCTTGTACCCCATAACAGCATTGACATTGTTCTTTTTTTTGTCCAAGAATCTCTTTAGAGTTACATGGCAAATATTGTGAGCCTTTGCAGCAGCCCTAACAGAAAAATTCTGCTCCGTTACTAACTTAGCAGAGGCTTCAATAGTATCTTGCGATGGGCCCCGATCTGTCAGTCTGATACGATTTCGTACCATTCTGGAACCAAAAGAACAAAAGTTCTTAGTGTTTCAGCTTTGAAATTTAGAAAATAAAAGTATTGAATAATTGAAAAGAGCAACAAGAATTTAAAACGAAGTGCGGGTCAATTGTAACAGTGTTACAATTGACCCGCAACGAGCTGTTACATTTGTCCCACAGACGCACGTTTCGCTTTGACCGAGCTCTGAACCTAACCTATTTGACTAATCGTTCTCCTAAATACAGTAAAATATAGCGGAAGAAACGTAGAGAGCAGTAAACTTATTGTGGTTTCATTTTACTACATACTAATTGTGCTAGAAAACAAAAAAGAAGAATAACATTATTTTACTTACCTGGTTTTTTCACAAAACTTCAAAACAATCCGGTAAACAGAAACCACTCACACCATAACACGTGGGGCGATACTAGAGCTACAGGTGGACATTTAGGTGTGACTTGTAAATCTATTTGCAGCCAGATAGCGCACGTACAGGGTGTTACTTTTGCCCCCTGTTACAATTGACCCCGCGCTCCCCCACCTTCCTGGGAAGCTCTGCCTTTCTTCACAGATGATAGTTCCATTTTTTACTTCTCATAAAGAATTAAATAACTTACAACAAGAATATTTCCTTAACCCTAAAGCCAAATTCTCAATATTTCTGAATCTTCACTCTCCGCATAAATCAGCAAAAACCACAAATTTCTTCTTAATGGAAAAAAAAACCCAAATTCGGTTAAAAGTCCCTTAAAAAG
>JAQJVL010008487.1:0-19602 GCA_035578905.1 Stictocephala bisonia
AGACTCATCATCGGGTCATTTTTCTGATAATATGAACTTGAAACTTCTTTCATATAACGTTCACACAACTAAAAAATATTATGGCACGCACTTATACAGTTCTGTGGGCGATTGATTGACAAAAAAATGATTATTAGATAAATTACCTGATGATGAGTCTTTTGGCTTGAAACGCGTCGTCCATTTTTCTAGTGGACAGATTCACTAACTAAAGCACGTAAGTAAAAATCGGTCGTCAGTCCAGTGTTAAAATGTCTAATTTTAATCAATAATTGGTAAGAACATAAGAAATATTTTTAAGTGTAAAAGCATAAAACATATTAAGTACATTTACGATTAGAATACAAAATTATGTTATTATAATCTTTACGTAATTGTCTTAAACATTTCTATTTAAAGTAAAATATACTTTTAATTGAACGCATTATCAGAGAATCGTTTCTTTGTGACATTATCAGAGAAGAGCGATATAATTATCACACAAATTATGAAAAAGCAACTTAAGAAATTGAAAGGAATGTAAATACTCTTTAACAATAACACTCTAAATAATTAAAAACACAAATGAATGGAGTTCATTTAGAATAATCTAATGATCTTGTTATCTGGACTTCTGTAGAAAGTCATACTTCATATAATAAATATTCCGACATGGCATGAGCGCACTTAACGGCACGTTGAGTACACTGCCTCTATCTATCTATGACAATATACTGTAAAAACATTAAGAGACAAATGTGTGGCTAACTTTATAAACAATAACATTCACGTTCACAAAGTTTTAGTTACTCAACATTTAAAAGATATTCAAAAGAGCATGTTTTAAGAATAGTTCAGCTTAATATGTGAAATGTGATAGTAATGGTAGGTGTTAAGGTGCTGCTATACTTACGGCTGGCTAACATCGTCACAATATTGGCTACAACTCTGAATTCAATGATGATATTTACTTGGAAAATTAAATAACTATATAATAATTTTATATGCCTATAGTTTATTATTTTTATAGCCACATGTGTACTAAAATAAATGAATATTTAGAGCTTATTATTTCGTACACTTATAACCTATGATGGTAAACGATAAATTATTATTGTAATTATGGTTACATTATAATATAGAATAAAACGCAACCACCTTTCTCTTTTGTACCAAACCTATTTTCGCCGAGATGGCTTATTTTATATTTTATCATGATATGAGTCTATATTGAATAAGACCCAGGTTTTGAAGGGCCAAAATACCCCTCGACAAATCCACTTCTCTAACAAATACCGTAGAAACACTTCTCCGGATACCTGCCTCTAAGGGCCCTACGTGAGAACTACGAGTGTTTGCAAAGTTGATTAAAGGCCACTTCTACCTCAAAGTAATATACGAACAGATATGATACTATAATTATAGTTATTTTTGCAGAAATATACATTTATTAAAAAAAATTAGTTGTTATATTAAATATTATATATTGTTTATAGTGAATATAAAAATATTATTGTACAATATAACTTCACCAGTTCATACTATTTAAAAACGATGAATCTCAATATTTAAATTAAATAAAGATATTTACAATTTAAACAAATTTTAACTTATAAAGTAATTAGATTAAATTCCGGACTGTTGGATTAGTTATGTTTCATTTCTCAACACTATGTAATAATTCACGCTAACGTTACCAGAAAATGTGGGAGTACTTCCATTGCATGCTGATGTCAGAGGTGTGTGAAGGGCCTTGAGGTGGATACGTGATTGCTACATCTGTCAAACACTATACCAGATCATCACTTACCCAACAGCCACAAAATGTGGGAGTACTGCCATTGTATGCATATGTCGGAAATGGGCC
The DNA here is from genome assembly GCA_035578905.1 of Stictocephala bisonia. Classification (NCBI taxonomy): domain Eukaryota; kingdom Metazoa; phylum Arthropoda; class Insecta; order Hemiptera; family Membracidae; genus Stictocephala; species Stictocephala bisonia. The sequence goes on from JAQJVL010008487.1 coordinate 1,847, forward strand.
TCGAGGGTGGATACGCAGTACATATGTCACACACCATACTAGGTCACCAATTACCCAACAGTCAGAGATTGTATGAGGTCTGAAATTGCTCTAGTGACATCACAAGTGGATCTACGGCCTTGAGGACAGATCCGTCAGTGTTAAACCTGTAACACTGCATCACTAGTACACTCGTCAAAACTGTACCAGATCACTACCTACTCAACAGCCAGTATGTGTGGGAGTATTCTCATTGCCGTGCTGACGTCAGGGGTTGGTGAAGAGTCCTGAAGGCTGATACTGTCAAACACCGTACCAGATAATCTCTTACCAATAAGCCAGAGAATGTGGGAGTACTGCCAAATCCGTCCTGACGTCAGAAGTGGGTGAAGGGCCTTGAGGATGTATACTTCATGTGGCATATATGTAAAACACTGTATCAGATCTCCACTTAATTAATAGCCGAAAAGTGTGGGAGTACTGCCATTGACGTGATGTCATCAGAGGGGGCTGAAGGGCATTGAGGTTAGGTACGTCAGTACAGCTGTTGAACGCTGTACTAGGTCACCAGTCTGGTGACCTAATAGCCAGAGGTACGGTGGGAGTAATCCCATTTCCGTGATGACGTCAGAATGGCTGAGGGGGCTTGAGGTTTAGGTACGTCAGTACATCTGTCAAACGCCGTACTAGGTCACCAGTCTGGTGACCTAATAGCCAGAGGTACGGTGGGAGTAATCCCATTTCCGTGATGACGTCAGAATGGCTGAAGGGGCTTGAGGTTTAGGTACGTCAGTACATCTGTCAAACGCCGTACTAGGTCACCAGTCTGGTGACCTAATAGCCAGAGGTACGGTGGGAGTAATCCCATTTCCGTGATGACGTCAGAATGGCTGAGGGGGCTTGAGGTTTAGGTACGTCAGTACATCTGTCAAACGCCGTACTAGGTCACCAGTCTGGAGACCTAATAGACAGAGGTACGGTGGGAGTACTGCCATTGCCAAGGGGACTGAAGGGGCTTGAGGTTAGGTACGTCAGTACAGCTGTTGAACGCCGTACTAGGTCACCAGTCTGGTGAATGGCCTTGAGAGTGGATAATTAAGAGTTAGAGTTATCAAACACTGTACCAGATCACCACTTACCTAACTGAAAGTAAGTTTGGAGATATTGATATTTTGGTATTGACGTGAAATATAGGTAGAGAGTCTAGGGGGTAGATATGTCAGTACAGCTATCAAAAACCGTACCTGACCACCTATCACCCAACAGTCAGATAGTGTGAGAGTACTGTCATTTCCATGCTGACGGCAGAGGTGGGCCAAGAGGTTTGGATACGTCAGTGAAGCTGTCAAACACTGTATCAAATTACCTCTTATCCAACAGCCAGCGAGTGTGGGAATACTGTCATTGCCGTGCTGACGTCAGCGGAGGGCCATGGTGGTTGGTTACGTCAGTAAAGCTGACAAATACCATATCAAACTACCTCTTACCCGACAGCCAGCGAGTGTGGGACTACTATCATTGCCGTGCTGACGTCAGCGGAGGGCCATGGTGGTTGGTTACGTCAGTAAAGCTGTCAAACACCATATCAAACTACCTCTTACCCGACAACCAGCGAGTGTGGGACTACTGTCATTGCTGTGCTGACGTCAGCGGAGGCCCATGGTGGTTGGTTACGTCAGTAAAGCTGTCAAACACCATATCAAACTACCTCTTACCCGACAACCAGCGAGTGTGGGACTACTGTCATTGCTGTGCTGACGTCAGCGCAGGGCCATGATGGTTGGATACGTCAGTAAAGCTGTCAAACACCGAATCAAGTAACCTCTTAACCCACAGCCAGCGAGCGTGGGAGTACTGCGAATGCCGTGCTGACGTTAGAGGTGGGCTATGAGGGTGGATACGACAGTACATATGTCAAATACTGTATCAGATCACCACGTTTATATAGTTCGGCAACTTACAAAGTAGTAATAATAATTTGTTTTAGTGGGAATTATACATTGTAATGTTACTAGTTAGTATTAACGAGGATATAAATATATTGTAAAAATAAACAAATAATTATTTCATATAGTTGAGGCAGAATGAATATAAAACTGAATACATAATAATAAACTATACTTGATTTAAACAAAACAATTAATCGTTCACCTCTATTATAACCAAATAGTGATAAACCTTTTGTTAAATATCTTGTTAGGAAAACTCAAAAGAAATATCTTGTTGTTAAACATGAAATAAAATGGGAAATATGCTAGAGATAACACAACCATAATTAACCTGTGAAATGATGTTTAATTTGCTTAGCGACAGATTGGTTTATCATGGGCTCAACTTTCCTTAGTTTTATTCAGTAAAAAGTGTTATTTTTATATATTCCTAAATTAGATCTACTTATACAATTGGCCCACCCGTACACGTACAGTGCTATTGGTCCACCCGCTCACTCATAAACGTAAAGTGGTATTGACGCACTCGCCTACCATTACACATGCATTGTTATTAAACCATTCGCCCACCCATACAAGTACTGTAGTATTGATTCAATAACACTGCACGTGCATCAGTGGGTAGGTGGGCTATAACCACTGTACATCTTTGGGTGGGAGCAGTGGTACCTAACACCACACCATGGTGTTGATGACTTGCACCTTAGGGCTAAGGTAATTTATGCTTTCTGGTGTAAGTCATATTTGCACATCGTTCGTGGTTTACAAAACAACATTGTTAAAATAGATTAATAACTACTGTAAAGCTCAATTAAGTATGCAGAGAGTATTTATTTAATTGTATATTTATACCTCTTACTAATATACTGTATATACTTAAAATATATACTTAAAATACATTATCCTTATATTAATTTTGTGTTTAAAAGTGTCATTTATATTTCATAGTAAATAATCCAACAGCTAAAAAGTCCATTGCTTTTGATCTTCCACAATAGTGGCACAGTGCTGTAATCCAGCTACTTAGCAACAGAGTGTTAAGGAGCTTGTAGGCGATAGGTACTATGATTGGTTCTCTTGATGCCGACGTATGGTTACCATCGACGTGAACCATGTTGGATGGTAGTCAAGGTTAATATTTTGCGTAGGGAGGAGAACGGAGAGTCAAACTTGTCAGTTAGCTGAAAACTAAACCAATACAACGTGGGTTCGGATTCCATGTAAAGCTGTAGGTCCCATAGTTGCTATTAATAAATAGTCCTTTCTGAGCTAAGTAGAACTTTCAGATAGTAACTTTCAGGCTTGTTAGTTTGCTGAAAAACAGACTAACATCACGTGGTTTGGATTCCACGTAAACCTGTAGGTCCCTTAGTTGCCCTGGCTATTGGGCTGTTAATAAGTCAAACACTGAGGAACAGTCGATCTTAGTTAGTGAAAATACTACACTCATCCGCCTCTCACATTCGCACATATCTTGACGGGCGGCGTCTTACAAATGAATATTTTTGATCATGAAAGACAATATGAAGACAATAACAATTTACATCTTTAAAATTTACAGCGTTTTACCAAACAAACGACAAATTTTTCAAAACGCATAGCTGTATATTTAGGAAGTAAAATTATATCTCAAAATTAGTTTTAATGCCGGGTAGTAGATAATCAGAAAATTAACGTGAGGTTGTGAAATAGTCCTCATTATCAAAATATTATTTGAACAGTCAGCATTTACTTTAATATTATTTATTTAATATAATTTATTCATGGTACAATTCAATAGTTAACAGAATTACTGGCCCGAAGTAAATTAAGGTAAACTGAAGTATACATTTCTTCTACCTTTCGTACTCAAACTATGACAATCAAAATAATAAAGAAACAGTTTATATCAGAAATCAAACAAACGTCTATTACGTTAAGGTAGGTTTTAAGCAAGGTGATTTCAATGCCGATTATTTAGAAACAAAGAAAATTAATTAATTTACTAATTTTCAATGGCATATAAGTAATGAAACTGAATGTTAATGACGAAGATATTACTTTTCACCCATATAAAACAAACTTAACAATTTAATGAATTGTAAAATTTATAGGCAAAAAACGAGATTGTCAGTTTTAATTTAGTACAGTGTAAAACCATATGATATATAAAGGGCGTTTCAAATCTCTCGCTATACAAACTTTGGGATTTTGTTCTATAGACCAAAATGAACCAAAATCTAAATGTAAGTCATAGTCTATCTCTTTTCGTTAGTTGTCTGTCTATCTATACGTATTTTTACTTAAATAGTTACATGATTGAAAGAGCTCGCCTAAATCTGACCAAACTTCAGCAATGTGTTTAATATAATTATATTATAACAATAGAAAAAGTTTAGTTAAATTTGTGCAATCGGTTTCAAAATGGCGACTGTTTAAAATATTTAAATAACTAAAAAAAATGTTATTTAAATAGTACTCAAAAAAATATTGTTTAGTATTAATTAAACTATATATTATGTTTTTAAATCAAATATCAAATAACTGAATCATTGCAAAGTTAGTTCGACCGTGCATGTATGAGTTTCTACAAAATTAGGTAATAGCTTATAATGAATTGCCTCCGGACTACTGTCTAATTATACTAGAGGTTTATATTACGTACTGTATATTCGGTCAAGTGGCCCAACACGTCGTCAGATGGCAACCGGTTTCGACTAACTCATGTAGTCATTCTCAAGCCGTAAATACATAAAATCTTCACTCTTATGAGGTCGTCTTAAGTCTTCAAAAACACTGAACACACATGGTCGAATGACACACAACAAACACAAAGCGGACATATATTAAAATTAAAACATGGCAGAGACACGGTTGGTACAATTGTCAATACAAATAGTTGAGCTGTTACATTTTGTCTGTCGTTCGACCGTGTGAGTTCAGTGTTTTTGAAGACTTATGACGACCTCAGAAGAGTGAAGATTTTATGTATTTTCGGCTTGAGAAAGACTACATGAGTTAGTTGAAACCAGCCTCCATCTGACGACGTGTTAGGCCACTTAACTGAATATAAGGTAATATAACCCTCTATGTAATAGCTCAAAAAGGAACCAAGTAACACTAACCTAGCTAATCTAAGTCAAGTAAGCTAGTTAATCTATCTACATTATTAAATCTGTTACATATAAAAATTCAAGTACATACAATAAATTATATAGGGCCTACACACTTTTGCATTACCATAAATGACACTTCACTGTCAGGTATACTTATCGTATTTTAGGTTGATTTTACTAAATAAGAAAGTAGTATTTTAATAGTACATTTTTCATAATAATGATATAAAGTATTTGTAGAATAATACTTAAAATGAAAAAAATAACATATTTAATTTAAATAAATTAATTAGCTTAAAATAATTCACTAGTGATTATTTGGTCCATTGTTGAGCTGTTTTCTCAACTCATAACATGCATGGTCGAATTAAACTTGCAATAATTCAATTATATTTTATTTGATTTTAAAATCTTATATACAGTTTGATTTGTATTAAAATATTAGTAGTACATCGGTGGGCGTTTCAGGCTCACTTTGACCTTTGGACCCAAGACTTTCCTGGAATCTGATTAGTCGAGAGCAGTCACGTGACTTTTCCAAGATGGCGGCGCCCATTTCCCGCCAAATTTCCTAACCTCACTTTTCCTAACCTCAAATTTCCCTCAAATTCCCAAATTTCCCTCCAAATTCCCACATCATACTATATAAAATGCACTGTTAACCTTGCTATACTATATAAAATTCACTAATATTTTCCATGTTATACTATATAATATACTCTCTTAACCTAACTTTTTCCATGTTAAACTATATAAAATGCACTTTTTTGTCCAATATGGCGTCTTTTCCCTCTCGCGCCAACTCACACCCCGTGGGAAAATTCCCTCCAAAAATTCCCTCATCCAAGATGGCGGCCTTATACTATATAAAATGTACACTCTTATACTACATAAAATGAACTTTTTTTGTCCAATATGGCATCTGTTAACCTTGTTATACTACATAAAATACACTCTTAACCTAACCTTTTCCATGTTATACTATATAAAATAATGAACTTTTTTTGTCCAATATGGCGTCTTTCCCTCCCAAAATTCCCTCCCAAAATTCCCTCATCCAAGATGGCGGTCTTTATACTATATAAAATACACTATAACAAATGGCTAACGCGTCGTCTGCTGGTCGGGCGCGCATGCGCGGGAACTTGCTACTCTGTGGATTATTTCATATATACACCATAACAAATTTAATAAATGCAATACTCTATGTGGCTGACGTGATCGCAGCGCCCCTAGCGGCAAAGCCGATCGGAGCGGACCTGGCGGCATCAGCTGTGCGCGGGTGACGCATGCGCATGGACTTGCTACTCTGTGGCCAATATACACCATAACAAACGCAATATTTCATGACCGGGCTTTATCGCTGTTATCACATCACTTGACCTCTAAGGTTATCATGTGGAGTGTCCATGCGGTGCTGATTAATGTAACAATGACCTCAAATGTCAACCCGAGGCTGTTATCACATCCGCTTCCATTACCATAAGCATTGTTTTACATCCCGTGTCTTGCACAATCTCTTTTAATAATATCGAACACTTAATTAACATTGTATATTCTTCCTTCTGATCATTTATTAAAACAGTACTACACTGGATGACATAACTAAAAAAAAACTAAAACTCACACATAACTCAAACATAAACTTTGAAACAGAAAAACCCTAATCATACACTTCAAACATAAAAATTAATAACAACTAAAATTGCAAACAATATAATGTTCAAGCGTACTTTTAACAAGTTAAAGTAGTCCGAAAATATTCGATCGGAAAATGTATATACACAACTCCCAGAGACCCAAACACATGGAGAACCTAGAAAACACAACACCCTTGATAGATCACCTTCCTATTCATCACATAAGGCCCTTGATCATCCATCACCTATCCATAAGACATCTGACTGACCACCTACCCACCCAATATACTGGACTAACCACACTCTACATACAAGACTTTTGTTTGACCATCTACCCACTCAACACACACAGACCCTCGATAGGCCACCCAACTCCCCAACACATAAGACATCCGACTGACTACCTACCCACCTAATATACTAGACGAACCACACTCTACATACAAGACTTTTGATTGACCATCTACCCACTCAACACACACAGACTCTCGATAGGCCACCCACTTCCCCAACACATAAGACATCCGACTGACCACCTACTCACCTAATATATCAGACTAACCACACCTTACATACAAGACCTTTGATTGACCACCTACTTACCCAACACACACAGTACCCTCGATAGACCACCCACCTTCCCAACACATAAGACATCTGACTGACCATCTACCCACCTAATATACTAGACTAACCACACGCTACACATAGTCCTCTTGAAAGACCACTCACCCCTCTCGACACATAATACATTTGACCACCTACCCACCTAATATACTAGACTAACCACACGCTACATACAAGACTTTTGATTGGCCATCTACCTACTCAATACACACAAAACACTTGTTTGATCACACATCAACCTAACAAACACAACTCTCGATTGACACTCCACCTTCCCAAAGCATAAGACTTTTGAAGGACCATCGACCAAAGATACAAAAATCATGATAAAGAAACCACACACTCTGCAGACAAGACCTTTGATTGACCACCTACCTACCCAACACACACAGTACCCTCGATAGGCCACCCAACTGCCCAACACATAAGACATCTGACTGACCATCTACCCACCTAATATACTAGACTAACCACACTCTACAAATAGTCCTCTTGACAGACCACTCACCCCTCTTAACACATAATACATTTGACCACCTACCCAACTAATATACTAGACTAACCACACCTTACATACAAGACCTTTGATTGACCACCTACCTACCCAACACACACAGTACCCCCAACACACAACTACCCTCCCAACTCATAATATTATTGACAGACTACCTACTTTACATACAAGACTTACCACCTACCCAACGCACTTAGATTGCCTACTTACTAAAAACATTATTTCTTATTACCTCCTGCCTATCCAATACGTAATACCCATGATTGACCACCACTCACCTACTCAACAAACACAGTTCTCTTGATAGGCCACTCACCTCCCCAACACATAAGACATCTGACTGACCACCTACCTACTTAATATACTAGACTAACCACACTCTACATACAAGACTTTTGATTGACCACTCACCTACTAAACACACAGACGTTTGATTAAACACCCACATACTCAACACAGAGTCATGTTGATAGACCAAACCACATTCCCCAAACATAAAACCTTTGATAGACCAACCACACACCCTACATTAAAATACTATCACACTACCAAAAAGGCAGTCTCTTTATAGACCCCCATCTACTCAATACGTGAGACACTTGGTTAACCACTCGCCTACCCAACACATAGTCCTCTTGATAGACCACTCACACCTCCCGACACATAATACATTTGACAGACCACTTACTTAACATACAAGACTGACCATACACTCTACATAGAAGACGTTTGATTATCCACTCACCTACTCAATACACACAAAACACTTGTTTGATCACACACCTATTTATCAAACAGAACTGTCGACACTCACTCCACCTTCCCAAAGCATAAGACTTTTGAAGGACCACCTACCAAACATACAAAAATCATGATAAACAAACTACACACTCTGCAGACATCACTTAATACACCATCATACTACCATGAAAATAGTCCTATTGACATACCCCTACCTATCCAATATACGTACCACACACCGTGCATACAAGACTTATATTTACCCACTCACATACTAATCAAACAAGACTCTTGATTGACAATCCATCTCCGTAACATTCATGGATGACCTACCTACCAAACATACGACTTGACCACCCACAAAAAACAAGACTTTATGTTTAACCACCTATTTAACATACAAGACCAACCACACACCATACAATCATGACTTAACAGTGTAATAATGTTATTTTAAAACATGATTATATGAAGCAATAGTGTTTTTATGGTGGATGGGTAGTTCTCTAGGAGTTTTGTCTGTAGGATGAGTGGTGGGTGTAGGGTGTGTCCTAAGGAATTGTGTGTGCAGAGGTAGGTGGATTGGTCTATTAAGAGTCATGTGTGTTTGGTGATTGGTTGGAATATCACAGGTTTTATGTAATGTTCAAGGGAATAGTGTATCAGAGGTGTTGTATGTTGAGTAGGTGGGCGACTAACCAAGAGTCTCATATGTAGAGTGTGTGGTTGGTCTTTTGTGTGTTGAGTAGGTGGGTGGTAAGTCTTGTATATACAGTAGGTTGTCTGTCAATAATATTATGTGTTGGGAGGGTAGTTGGTCTGTAAAGATATCTGTGTGTTGGGTAAATCATGAGTCTTACTAATGGATAGGTAGGGTTATGGAGCTTGGTAGGTGTCTTGTACATGTGTGTTGGATAGGTGGAATGATAACTAAAGCCTTATGTAGATTGCCTATTAGGTGGTAAGTCTTGTATGTTAAGTAAATAGTCTGACAAAAGTCTTTTTATGGGAGGGTGATTGGTCTATCAAGAGAAATGTGTGATGGGTAGGTAGGCGGTCAATCATGTTGTATGTTTGGTAGGTAGGTCTTCCATGAATGTTGAGTGTCAATCTAAGGTTTTGTGTAATGGTTAGTTACGTAGTCTATCTGTGTGTTGAGTAGGTGGGCGGTAAGTCAAGAGTGTTGGATGTTAAGTAGGTAGGTAGGTAGGTTGTTCATGTGTGTTGGTGGTCTATCAAAGGTTTTATGTAATGGTTAGGTGGATGATCTATCAGAGGTGTTGTGTGTTGAGTAGGTGGGTGGACTGTTAAGTCATGATTTTATGGTGTGTGGTACGTATGTTAAATAGGTGGTTATACATAAAGTCTTGTTTTTGTGGGTGGTTAAGTCGTATGTTTAGGAGGATGGTTGTTCATGAATGTTAGGATTTTGAGTCAATCAAAGGTTTTATGTAATGGTTAGGTGGATGATCTATCAGAGGTGTTGTGTGTTGAGTAGGTGGGTGGACTGTTAAGTCATGATTTTATGGTGTGTGGTACGTATGTTAAATAGGTGGTTATACATAAAGTCTTGTTTTTGTGGGTGGTTAAGTTGTATGTTTAGGAGGATGGATGTTCATGAATGTTAGGATTGTGAGTCAATCAAAGATTTTATGTAATGATTAGGTGGATGATCTATCAGAGGTGTTGTGTGTTGAGTAGGTGGGTGGACTGTTAAGTCATGATTTTATGGTGTGTGGTACGTATGTTAAATAGGTAGTTATACATAAAGTCTTGTTTTTGTGGGTGGTTAAGTCGTATGTTTAGGAGGATGGTTGTTCATGAATGTTAGGATTTTGAGTCAATCAAAGGTTTTATGTAATGGTTAGGTGGATGATCTATCAGAGGTTTTGTGTGTTGAGTAGGTGGGTGGACTGTTAAGTCATGATTTTATGGTGTGTGGTACGTATATTAAATAGGTGGTTATACATAAAGTCTTGTTTTTGTGGGTGGTTAAGTCGTATGTTTAGGAGGATGGTTGTCCATGAATGTTAAGGTTGTGAGTCAATCAAAGGTTTTATGTAATGTTTAGGTGGATGATCTATCAGAGGTGTTGTGTGTTGAGTAGGTGGGTGAACTGTTAAGTCATGATTTTATGGTGTGTTGTACGTATGTTTGGTAGGTGGTCCTTCAAAAGTTTTATGCTTTGGGAAGGTGGTCAAGTCGTATGTTTGGTAGGTAAGTCAACCATGAATGTTGGGTGTCAATCTAAGGTTTTATGTAATGGGTAGTTAAGTGATCTATCGAGAGTACTGTGTGTGTTGAGTAGGTGGATGGTCAATGAAGATTCTTGTATGTTAAGTAGATAGTCTGACAATAGTCTTTTTATGGGAGGGTGATTGGACAATCAAGAGAAATGTGTGATGGGTAGGTGAGCGGTCAATCAAGTTGTATGTTTGGTAGGTTGGTCGTTCATGAATATTGGGAGTCAATCTAAGGTTTTATGTAATGGTTAGTTATGTAGTCTATCGAGAGTGCTGTGTGTTGAGTAGTTGGGTGGTAAGTCAAGAGTGTTGGATGTTACGTAGGTAGGTTGTTCATGTGTGTTGGTGGTCTATCAAAGGTTTTATGTAATTGTTAGGTGGATGATCTATCAAGAGTAATGTGTAGGCATCTGGTCCATCAAGAGATATGTGTTTGGTAGGTGGGTGGACTGTTAAGTCATGATTGTATGGTGTGTGGTTGGTCTTGTATGTTAAATAGGTGGTTAAACATAAAGTCTTGTTTTTTGTGGGTGGTCAAGTCGTATGTTTGGTAGGTAGGTCATCCATGAATGTTACGGAGATGGATTGTCAATCAAGAGTCTTGTTTGATTAGTATGTGAGTGGGTAAATATAAGTCTTGTATGCACGGTGTGTGGTACGTATATTGGATAGGTAGGGGTATGTCAATAGGACTATTTTCATGGTAGTATGATGGTATATTAAGTGATGTCTGCAGAGTGTGTAGTTTGTTTATCATGATTTTTGTATGTTTGGTAGGTGGTCCTTCAAAAGTCTTATGCTTTGGGAAGGTGGAGTGAGTGTCGACAGTTCTGTTTGATAAATAGGTGTGTGATCAAACAAGTGTTTTGTGTGTATTGAGTAGGTGAGTGGATAATCAAACGTCTTCTATGTAGAGTGTATGGTCATTCTTGTATGTTAAGTAAGTGGTCTGTCAAATGTATTATGTGTCGGGAGGTGTGAGTGGTCTATCAAGAGGACTATGTGTTAGGTAGGCGAGTGGTTAACCAAGTGTCTCACGTATTGAGTAGATGGGGGTCTATAAAGAGACTGCCTTTTTGGTAGTGTGATGGTATTTTAAGTTATGACTGTAGGGTGTGTGGTTGGTCTATCAAAGGTTTTATGTTTGGGGAAGGTGGTTTGGTCTATCAACATGACTCTGTGTTGAGTATGTGGGTGTTTAATCAAACGTCTGTGTGTTTAGTAGGTGAGTGGTCAATCAAAAGTCTTGTATGTAGAGTGTGGTTAGTCTAGTATATTAAGTAGGTAGGTGGTCAGTCAGATGTCTTATGTGTTGGGGTGGTGAGTGGCCTATCAAGAGAACTGTGTTTGTTGAGTAGGTGAGTGGTGGTCAATCATGGGTATTACGTATTGGATAGGCAGGAGGTAATAAGAAATAATGTTTTTAGTTAGTAGGCAATCTAAGTGCGTTGGGTAGGTGGTAAATCTTGTATGTAAAGTAGGTTGTCTGTCAATAATATTATGAGTTGGGAGGGTAGTTGGTCTGTAAAGATAACTGTGTGTAGGGTAAGTGAGTAGGAGAGTCTTACTAATGGATAGGTAGGGTTATGGAGCTTGGTAGGTGTCTTGTACATGTGTGTTGGATAGGTGGAATGACAACTAAAGCCTTATGTAAATTGTCTATTAGGTGATAAGTCTTGTAAGTTAAGTAGGTAGTCTGTCAAATGTATTATGTGTCGGTATGGTATGTGGTATATAAAGATGCCTGTGTGTAGGGTAAGTGGGTAGGAGAGTCTTACTACTGGATAGAAAGGGTATTAGTGTTTGGTAGGTAGTTTGTACATGTCTTATATGTTGGGGAGGTGAGTGGCCTATCGAGAGTACTGTGTGTGTAGGGTAGGTAGATGGTCAATCAAAAGTCTTGTATGTACGGTGTGTGGTTTTTTTATCATGATTTTTGTATCTTTGGTTGATGGTCCTTCAAAAGTCTTATGCTTTGGGAAGGTGGAGTGTCAATCGAAAGTTGGGTTTGTTAAGTTGATGTGTAATCAAACGAGTGTTTTGTGTGTATTGAGTAGGTTGATGGTCAATCAAAAGTCTTGTATGTAGAGTGTGGTTAGTCTAGTATATTAGGTGGGTAGGTGGTCAAATGTATTATATGTCGAGAGGGGTGAGTGGTCTGTCAAGAGGACTATGTGTAGAGTGTGGTTAGTCTAGTATATTAGGTGGGTAGATGGTCAGTCAGATGTGTTATGTGTTGGGAAGGTGTGTGGCCTATCGAGGGTACTGTGTGTGTTGGGTAGGTAGGTAGTCAATCAAAGGTGTTGTATGTAAGGTGTGGTTAGTCTAGTATATTAGGTGGGTAGGTGGTCAGTTGGATGTGTTATGTGTTGGGAAGGTGTGTGGCCTATCGAGGGTACCGTGTGTGTTGGGTAGGTAGGTGGTCAATCAATGTTCTTGTATGTAAGGTGTGGTTAGTCTAGTATATTAGGTGGGTAGATGGTCAGTCAGATGTCTTATGTGTTGGGAAGGTCGGTGGCCTATCGAGGGTACTGTTTGTGTTGGTAGGTAGTTGGTCAATCAAAGGTCTTGTATGTAAGGTGTGGTTAGTCTAGTATATTAGTTGGGTAGGTTGTCAAATGTAGTATGTGTTAAGAGGGGTGAGTGGTCTGTCAAGAGGACTATGTGTAGAGTGTGGTTAGTCTAGTATATTAGGTGGGTAGATGGTCAGTCAGATGTCTTATGTGTTGGGCAGTTGGGTGGCCTATCGAGGGTACTGTGTGTGTTGGGTAGGTAGGTGGTCAATCAAAGGTCTTGTCTGCAGAGTGTGTGGTTTGTTTATCATGATTTTTGTATCTTTGGTCGATGGTCCTTCAAAAGTCTTATGCTTTGGGAAGGTGGAGTGTCAATCGAGAGTTGTGTTTGTTAGGTTGATGTGTGATCAAACAAGTGTTTTGTGTGTATTGAGTAGGTAGATGGTCAATCAAAAGTCTTGTATGTAGCGTGTGGTTAGTCTAGTATATTAAGTGGCTAGGTGGTCAAATGTATTATGTGTCGAGAGGGGTGAGTGGTCTTTCAAGAGGACTATGTGTAGCGTGTGGTTAGTCTAGTATATTAGGTGGGTAGATGGTCAGTCAGATATCTTATGTGTTGGGAAGGTGGGTGGTCTATCGAGGGTTCTGTGTGTGTTGGGTAGGTAGGTGGTCAATCAAAGGTCTTGTATGTAAGGTGTGGTTAGTCTAGTATATTAGGTGAGTAGGTGGTCAGTTGGATGTCTTATGTGTTGGGGAGGAGGGTGGCCTATCGAGGGTCTGTGTGTGTTGAGTGGGTAGATGGTCAATCAAAAGTCTTGTATGTAGAGTGTGGTTAGTCTAGTATATTAGGTGGGTAGGTAGTCAGTCGGATGTCTTATGTGTTGGGGAGTTGGGTGGCCTATCGAGGGTCTGTGTGTGTTGAGTGGGTAGATGGTCAAACAAAAGTCTTGTATGTAGAGTGTGGTTAGTCCAGTATATTGGGTGGGTAGGTGGTCAGTCAGATGTCTTATGGATAGGTGATGGATGATCAAGGGCCTTATGTGATGAATAGGAAGGTGATCTATCAAGGGTGTTGTGTTTTCTAGGTTCTCCATGTGTTTGGGTCTCTGGGAGTTGTGTATATACATTTTCCGATCGAATATTTTCGGACTACTTTAACTTGTTAAAAGTACGCTTGAACATTATATTGTTTGCAATTTTAGTTGTTATTAATTTTTATGTTTGAAGTGTATGATTAGGGTTTTTCTGTTTCAAAGTTTATGTTTGAGTTATGTGTGAGTTTTAGTTTTTTTTTAGTTATGTCATCCAGTGTAGTACTGTTTTAATAAATGATCAGAAGGAAGAATATACAATGTTAATTAAGTGTTCGATATTATTAAAAGAGATTGTGCAAGACACGGGATGTAAAACAATGCTTATGGTAATGGAAGCGGATGTGATAACAGCCTTGGGTTGACCTTTGAGGTCATTGTTACATTAATCAGCACCGCATGGACACTCCACATGATAACCTTAGAGGTCAAGTGATGTGATAACAGCGATAAAGCCCGGTCATGAAATATTGCGTTTGTTATGGTGTATATTGGCCACAGAGTAGCAAGTCCATGCGCATGCGTCACCCGCGCACAGCTGATGCCGCCAGGTCCGCTCCGATCGGCTTTGCCGCTAGGGGCGCTGCGATCACGTCAGCCACATAGAGTATTGCATTTATTAAATTTGTTATGGTGTATATATGAATTAATCCACAGAGTAGCAAGTTCCCGCGCATGCGCGCCCGACCAGCAGACGACGCGTTAGCCATTTATTATAGTGTATTTTATATAGTATAAAGACCGCCATCTTGGATGAGGGAATTTTGGGAGGGAATTTTGGGAGGGAAAGACGCCATATTGGACAAAAAAGTTCATTTTATATAGTATAACATAGAAAAAGACGTCATATTGGACAAAAAAGTTCATTTTATATAGTATAACATGGAAAAAGTTAGGTTAAGAGTGTATTTTATGTAGTATAACAAGGTTAACAGATGCCATATTGGACAAAAAAAGTTCATTTTATATAGTATAAGAGTGTACATTTTATATAGTATAAGGCCGCCATCTTGGATGAGGGAATTTTTGGAGGGAATTTTCCCACGGGGTGTGAGTTGGCGCGAGAGGGAAAAGACGCCATATTGGACAAAAAAGTGCATTTTATATAGTATAACATGGAAAAAGTTAGGTTAACCCTCGAGCGGGCGCTTCACTTATAAAACGGGAGCGGGCGCATGCGGAGTTTTATTCCGCAACACTAAATTGCACAAATTTTACCCATTTTACTTCTAGTTATAACGCAATATTTTATTTAAATGTTGGATAACTTTATTAGGAACCAAATGTCATTGTTAATAACATTAATTGATCAACTAAATATAAGTAATATTTTACTTAAACAAATGAAGTAATTTTCTAGTATAAAAAGGGTATCACTGTTGGTGTTATGTGAGAGGGCGCATGCGGAGTTTTGCTCCGCAATAGTGCAATTATACATCTATGCAAACAAAATATATTTAATAATAATTATAAATTAAATAATACATAAAAACATACATATATTTTGGTATATGTATAAATATACACACAGTTTGGCCAATTTTACATGTTATGAATATATATTAAAAAAAATTCTAATTTGATTACTAATTTTAATTTGTCTAAATTAATAATAAAATATCAATTGTGAAGTTTGGTTATGTTTAGTAAACAATTTATACTATACATTTACAGAAATGCTACATAATATAAATTAAAATACATATGAAATAAAAATTGAAAAATAGATTTCTGTCTAAACTAACTAAATAAGTAGTAAAATGAAATGTAAATCTCTTCTAATAAATCCATAGTGGGATCAGTGTAATATAAAGCGGAAACACCAAATAGTCATATACTTCACTAACAGACACAACTAAAACAGTCACCTCTAACACAGAAGGGCGCACGAGGAAATAAACTCCGCACTAACCACTTACGCGATAGGGTGCACGCGGAGAAAACCTCCGCAAACTGACACTGCGTCACTGAATTGTAACTGACAAGGAACCAAGGGGAAAGGGGGGGGGGTAAAAATAGCTTTGGGGGATTCCCAGAATGAGGTTTGTGAGGTATGGAGCCGGACACGACTGCCGACACCAATTGTGCATATTTATTTTAACAAAAACTAAACGTGCGGAGGAAAACTCCGCAAGCGCCCGCTCGAGGGTTAAGAGAGTATTTTATATAGTATAACATGGAAAATATTAGTGAATTTTATATAGTATAGCAAGGTTAACAGTGCATTTTATATAGTATAACACGGAAAAAGTTAGGTTAAGAGTGTATTTTATATAGAATAACAAGGTTAACAGTGCATTTTATATAGTATGATGTGGGAATTTGGAGGGAAATTTGGGAATTTGAGGGAAATTTGAGGTTAGGAAAAGTGAGGTTAGGAAATTTGGCGGGAAATGGGCGCCGCCATCTTGGAAAAGTCACGTGACCGCTCTCGACCAATCAGATTCCAGGAAAGTCTTGGGTCCAAAGGTCAAAGTGAGCCTGAAACGCCTACCGATGTACTACTAATATTATAAACAATTAAGTTAGAATTTTTTAATAACGTTAATATTGTTTTAGTTATTTTAATTTAAATATTTTAAACAGCCGTCATTTTGATACTAAGAGGGCAAATTTAACTAAACCTTTTTCCTTATTGGACAGAATTTTATTAAATACGTTGCTGATGTTTGGCTAAACTTAGTTGAGTATTTACAAAAACAATTATTTAAGTAAAAAACACGTATATACAGACAGACAATAAACGAAAAGAGATAGACCGTTACTTACATTTAATTGTTGTCTCCTTTCCGTCCAAGAAGAAATATCCCAAAGTTTGTAACGAGAGTTTTGAGACACCCTCTATAACTCATTTTTATTGTAGTATATTAGTAAAGGAAGAAAGGAAAGAGAACGTAACGTCGAGTGCCACTGGAGAAGTTATTGTTCCACCACTGGAGATAAATTAAGGGCTTTCCGCAATTAAGGGCTTTCTTGGTAGTCAGTAGAGGGGAAACAGGGCTCCGACGACGCCCCATGGCGAGTTTTCGCCCCACGGCGTGTCGAGGGTGGGGGGTTTTAATTGGTTTTTAATCGACCTTAATTGATTTTTAATTGACCTTAATGAGTTTTTAATTGACCTTAATGAGTTTTTAATTGACCTTAATGAGTTTTTAATGACCTTAATGAGTTTTTAATTGGCGCTAATGGATTGTGTGGGGGAAGGTCACGTGACCGGATCCAAGATGGCTGCTCCAGTCCTGCCAACCTGTTGGGAATTTCCCTCCAAAATCTCCCTTAAATTCCCAAATTTCCCTCAAATTCCCACGTTATACTATATAAAATACACTCTTAACCTAACTTTTACCATGTTTACTATATAAAA
>JAQJVL010008488.1:0-19588 GCA_035578905.1 Stictocephala bisonia
CAATGTATTTATAAGCTGATACATAAACTTTACGATTAATTTTGATTAATTTTAATTACGATTATTTAAAATTCTGTAGAGGCTGTCGGCCATGTTGGTTTTAATCTCATAAGAACCATTTTCAAGTCCACATTTTTCGTTATTTAATGACAAAAAGTGTCGTATGGGGTGTCATTTTAAACGTAATCATATTGCACATTGGGTTTGCTTTTGATATTTTGAGTACATACTCCTAGTTTTGAAAAATAGGGAAAGTAAAAACTTCAAACTAAATATTTGTTATATTTTTCTGTAAAGCTAATTAGGGATTCTCAAAGCAATTACAACGCGCAATTTCTTTTTTAATCAAAAGCCATTTGTTTGGAGACAATCCGGTTAAAAATAACTGTTTGGTTTGGATACGTGTGATGGTATGTTTGGTTCGAAAATAACATTGTTCTTATGGGATATTTGGTGATAGCAATGATTCAAATATCTATCAAACATACAGTACACTATGTCGAAAAATCTGTACGTTTTCTTATATAACAAATATATAAGAATATATATTGTTTTTTAAATATAACAATATTACCGTGGTAATATTGTTATATACCGTGGTAATATTGTTATATACCGTGCTAATATTGTTAAATACCATGGTAATATTGTTATATACCGTGCTAATATTGTTATATACCGTGGTAATATTGTTATATACAGTGCTAATATTGTTATATACCGTGGTAATAGTCTGCTGTAACATCAACAATTTATAGTGAAGAAATAGACAAACTTACAATAGTCTGGTACGTTTCACAGGTACGAAGAAGAAGGATAGTTCGTCTGTGGGAAGTGGGCCACGGCGTAAGTTGGGCCGCAACCCGCGGATACCATTCAGTGCGGCTCAAGTTGCGGTCTTGGAGGAGCGGTTTCGATCCTCGGCCTACCTGAGTGCCTCTGACGTCAGTCATCTAGCCACACTCCTCCGACTCTCGGACACCAGGGTAAGTGAACAGGATTGAACCGGGAGTTTACATGTTCTATCTTTCTAGTTGATAGTAAAAATTTTTTAAAATATTTTATTAGTACCTTTGTAACAATACAGAAACAGCTACTATATACACGTATTAAAAAAACTGTTTCCTGAGGGTGACCTCAATTCCTATCCACCAACACTTATTTCGGCTGTAGCCGTAAGTAATCAAGGTAAAAAGAATGACCCGGGACTGTCATGTACATAGCCCCGGGCCATATACTTACTATCAATAACAAGCTCAAATTTGTTAATCTTAGTATATATATAATCCAAAAACAATGTACTCACTCATCACGAAATTTCCGCAGCTACTTTCATCCCCCTAAATTAGACTTGTGGTGTTATCATTTTTACTATTTTTTACAATTTTTTAAATTTTACTATTATTTTGTTACTTTCTACGCCATTGGCGTTTTGAACAAGTACAATATACAAAAGTTGCAAAAATATTTTGCTTGCAATCAGAAAAATAACATTTTCTCAGTTATTTGCTGTCCCCAATATTTGAGGTACCCAAATATTTGCCTATTTTTAAGCTAAATATTAGTTACCGTGACAATTTTTTGTTTTTACTTTGGTTTTCATGAAATTCAGCATTACAATTTTTAAACTGCCGCCATTTTGAAACAGGTAAAATATTATTTTATATTTTTAGAATATATTAGATGGCGTAAAGTTCAGTATTCGTACCAAGTTTCAAAACTATAGCTAATACCGTTTAGACGATATGGTATTTTTTTTTAAAGAAGACACATACAGAAGCCAAACTAAGCGAGATAAGGCACATCTTCATAGGAACTTTTTTGTTTATTTTTACCTATATAATCATATCCTGAAGTTTTGTCCTACACTTTTCAAACACCCTGTAAATACTAATATTGCGGATCTAAGGTAGTTTGGTTGCATCTGTAAGGACATTTTTAAAATGCTTCGTGTGTCTTAAATTTAAATTTAATTTATTTTTCATCTATTTAATCTTTTTTAATTTTGTTTTATTCTTTGCTAGTTGTTTTTTCATATTGTAAAACTATTCTTCTATCGAATATAAAGTAGTGTCAGCTAAGTATTTTCTTAGTTTGATTTTGAATCTGTTAAAGTTGTTTAATTTTTGTGATTTCAGGTAAACATTTTGGTCCCATGTATGTTGTTTTTTGTGTAAATATTTAGATTATGTGTGAGCATTTTTTTTTATATATATGTTTATATGTTCTATATGTTTAGGGTCGAGGTAATTTTTTTCAGAATTGTTAAGTAAAATAAACAAATAAAATAATTTAACGTGTCAAGTTTCAAAACTACAGCTAATACAGTTTAGGAGATATTGTATTTTTTTAAAGACTCATACAGACAGACAGACACTAAACTAAGTGAGATAAGACACATCTGCATATGACCTTTTTTGTGTATTTTTACCTATTTCATCATTTCCTTAAGTTTTGCCCCACATTTTTCAAACACCCTGTATATTTCATATTATACTATATATTTTGTTATTTATACATACAATTAATTGTAAATAAATAAATATGGTTTAGCGAGAATCACGAAGGGAAGGTTAAGAAAGCGTAGAGAACCATCCCGAAGCGAAGCAAGAACTCTTGGTTAGTTTATTATACATCGATCTTCTTCACAATGATGTAGCGATATATATATGTTCCTTCAACTCCTCCTTCCTCGTCCTCTTGTCCTGTCTGCTTTATATGTCCTGTACTTTATATGTAGCACACGTACAGTGGTATTGACCCACCCGCCCACCCATACACGTACAGTGGTATTGACCCACCCGCCCACCCATACACGTACAATGGTATAAACCTACCCACCCACCCACACACGTACAGTGGTATTGACCCACCCGCCCGCCCATACACGTACAGTGGTATTGACCCACCTGCCCACCCATACACGTACAGTGGTATTGACCCACCCGCCTACCCATACACGTACAATGGTATTAACCTACCCACCCACCCACACACGTACAGTGGTATTGACCCACCCGCCCACCCATACACGTACAATGCTATTAACCTACCCACCCACCCACACACGTACAGTGGTATTGACCCATCCGCCCTCCCATACACGTACAGTGGTATTGACCCACCCGCCCACCCATACACGTACAGTGGTATTGACCCACCCGCCCACCCATACACGTACAATGCTATTAACCTACCCACCCACCCACACACGTACAGTGGTATTGACCCACCCGCCCACCCATACACGTACAGTGGTACAGGACATATATACACGTGTCGATATATATGTCCTGTCGCTTCAGAACATCCTGCGGCCCGTGTCTGATCACCCACCCACGTAAAAGACAAACACACTTCACAGTTCGCTTCAGAACATCCTGCGGCCCGTGTCTGATCACCCACCCACGTAGAAGACAAACACACTTCACAGTTCGCTTCAGAACATCCTGCGACCCGTGTCTGATCACACCATCGATCTATATAATACAACTGGATTGCCGGCTGAGTGGCGGGCACGCGGTCCGATCGGCTAGGCAACCCGCACGACACTGGCGGGACCGCCAGGCGGAATTACATTGAAAATCCCATAAGGCATATTTTTTTAGCGTTATTATTTAGAGTCCAAGGCACAATAAAAAATGCTACTTTAGCAATATAGTATCCTATTCTCATGCTAATGTATATACAACATACCTGGATATTTATTTACTCCATAATGAAATGGTGCAAATAAAGAACGCTTTATTTAACAGCAAACATTTTATTTACATTACAATTTTCACAGAGATGATAGTATGTTAAAGTTTTATATACAAGGAACATTATTAATTTTAACTTATTATTACAAATATCTTATCCTACAGCAATTATATTACAAGTTACTAAACAAGATAATTTTATTAAGTGTTTGCCGTAGCCCTTGTTTGTTGGCAATTAATACATTGGTTTTTTTTAAAAAAATGTGGTGGCAAAGTATTTTACATGTCATGAAAGCTATATATTTTATTAACTTAATCATATGACTATCTTCATCAATATCACTGTTGCTAACATGGCCTATAAATGTGTTGCTGTAAAACTCTCTAACAGTTAGCGTTACTAAATAGTTTGTGTTCTGACCAACAGTTAACTAGCTTGTTATGCAAAAACTTAACTATTCTGAAAACATCATAGGAAGCCTTAATTAATTTACCTCTACTAGTAAAATTAGTGTACGTATCATACAACATTTCAGAGAAAACTATGATTTTACCACTCAAACTTACCTTCACTCTTTCAATTATCCTTCCTTATTTTTGGCGGCGGATTGAATTCGAGCAAAGAAAATTGAAAATTGTAGGTACTGAATTTGTTTTCAGTATAGGTCTAATGCTTCCAAATTCAAAAAGATTCTTGACTAAAGTGCTTGCTACACAGTCTTGTATGTTCAGTTGGAACAAAACCTTTCCTTTTGGTAGCAATCGTCCATTGCTTACGCAGGTTTGCATCTTTTGGAAATCTGGAACACACGTTCTGTGTTTATTTATTTATAAACCCTATATAGGCATATTCGTTGGCTTAGAGTACATATATTTCGTATTGGTCATTTTAACATTGTGGTTAAGTGTTAGAAAGGGACTTAATAATCCTAACTTCTGCATAAAGAAAGGTATTTTTCATTTTCACTGTCATAGTCATTATTCCTATTAAGCTAGGTAGTAATATATTAAATATGTTAACCAAATATTACGAAATAGCTCTTTGTCCGTACTTGCAACAGGTGAAATTGATAATTTAAAAATAATACGATCATTATATCACATACAAACAATGTAGGCTATATTTTATAGGTGAAATCAGATTACAGTATGTGATGTATTGATTATTTTACTGCAGCAAGTATAATATTAGCAAAAGATAAATAAAATGTTATTTTCAAATCTTAAAGTTTGGCAATTAATTCATATTAAATGTGATGGATGGTATATTAGTTTGCTAGGAAACAGTAACAACGTGTGTTATTTTGCAGTCTAATTTGCTGCAGTAAACAGTTTAATTTGCTATTTTACTATTTATTTAGATAGATAAATAGAATCTTACTCACCGATGAAAGGAAATTCCACAGTTTTTCTCAGAACGATTGTTACAACCGTAGGCGGCACAGAAACACACCATCGCAGACTAAAACATCACAACAATAGCATGCGTTTATATGAGGCGACGAGTCTGCGTCCCGCCAGTGGGTGGAGTAGCGCCGCGCCGTGCCGTTTCTGTGGCTAGCCTTGCGGCGGGAGTCGGCGATCCAGTTGTATTATATAGATCGATGGATCACACACCCACGTAGAAGACAAACGAACTTCACAGTTCGCTTCAGAACATCCTGCGGCCCGTGTCTGATCACCCACCCATGTAGAAGACAAACACTTCACAGTTCGCTGGAGTATCACAACAAACCAAGTCGGCGTATTGTTGTTTGGGAGTCTTCGGTAGATATAATAAGTAAAAAGCTGTTACTGTCTCTGATAAAAATATAAACACTCGAGTTTGAAACATTAATCTAAAGAAACCAATTACACTAGATAAATGAAAATTGCGTTAAAATTGGCCTTGTGTACTTGTGCGTTTCTCAGTGTAAACATTTATCTTTTTTGGAACACGTTATCATCAAACATTGTTTTTTTTTTTTTTTTTTACAGGTAGAATAAAAAAAGAGCCTGATTTGTAACGCGTTGACATTCAAAATTAGTTTAAAAGACGATTCGATAGAACATTTTAAAACTTAAATAAGTTATATGTCAACTCTTTAAGTGACTAATACTAGATTTTTATAAGCTTTGATTAGTTAACAAAAGGATTCTAAAAAAAACCCTTGCACGCTTCGCGTGTCTACCCCCGACGCTCGCTGTGCTTGATACACCTCGGCCTTCAGCCTCGGCATGTGCATTTTGACTATAAAAAAATACAAATTTTATAAAAAAAAAAAATAAATACAAATAATATTAAATTAACTGTATAACGTAAAATCACAATATTACATTTTTGTTTACAGTATTTCACTCACACTACTTGCGTTGCTACCTATTTATAAATATAAATACCATTAAATGAAATGAAAAACGTCTTTAATAATAATAATAATAATAATAATAATAAAACTTTCATTGCATTAGGACAATTATAAACATTGTATTGCAAAAGTCATATTTTTTAATAATTTGCCATCCATTCTAACAATTCACCCTTTCGAACATACATATATTGACAGACACCCAAATTCGCACATCGCCAACCTCTTCAACTTCACTTGTGTTATTGATTTTCCCCCTCCTAGTTATGTGCAAAGAATTCGTCTATACTATAAAATGCTTGTTTTGAAAGAAACTTCTTGAGACGACTCTTGAACGCATTGGGCGTTGTAGCACTTTTGATAAATTCTGTTAACTTGTTGACTATACGAACGCCCATCTGTGAAGGCAGGCGTTCATAGACTACCGTTCTATGACGACCAGTTCGGTAGTTGTCCCTGCCTCTAGTGTCGTATGTATGTATATCTCTGCCTCTTGTGATAGTAGTCTTGTACCTACCATATGTAGCAGTCTCAAGAATGTAGAGGCAAGGTAATGTCAATATATTTAACTCTTTGAATTTTGTGATTCTAACTGCCATTTTTTGAATTCTAAATATTCTGTCAAAGTTAGTGTTGGAACATCTTCCCCATAGCACTAATCCATAGGTATTTTCTCTTTATTCATATTCAAGAGGCTAAGTTAGGGCTGCAAAGCCCTCTCTACCACTTAGCCCAAATGGTATTACCACAGTAAGGAGTTTTACGCTGTGGTATTACTTAGCCTATTTCAAACGTATTTATTTTTTAATTTTTTTTTTTTTTTTGTAACAGCTGAAGATTAAACTCATAGTAACCTATAGATTAAAAATGCATCACTAGTATAATGTTAAACATACAAAATAAGCATGTCTATTTATTTACAAAACAGCTGTCATTAATTTACTAAAATCAATACAATGTTATCCTTATGGAACAATCTTTTAGGGTTGGTTTATACCCCTTAGAAGTACTTAATTAAAATACTTTAGTTGTCGTATTTAAGACCTAAACAAACAATTAACAAAATTTCAGCTCTCTACCTGCATAGGATGATGGAGAATTAGTCTATTGATGAGTCAGTCAGTCAGTCAGCCAGGGCTTTGCTTTATATATATTTTGATGTATACCAACTTTTTCTAGTAATTAAGTAGGCCTACGAAATCAAATAAAAAACTTAATTTTATTGCTTCGCTACGGGGTCCTTTCTCTACGCATTTCTTCCTTTTCCTTTTTAGTTCTCTCTAAACCACCACGTCTGTATGAAAGCTCAGCCTGCTAACGGTCTTCTAGACAACCAAGTTTTACCGTCTAGAAAAACCTATAGATTTAGTTTAGAGGGATGCATAGAAGTGAAATCATGTTAGATTTAGCAGAAATGACCTTAAACATTTCACAATGAAAACCAAATTATCCAATCTTTTGTGTCATGTTAATTGTGTAAGTTGTGCATGTTGTGTCCAGTTTTTTAATCAGCTGTTTGAAATAAATTTATAAAATTAAAATAATGCCAATCTTACTCAAGGAAAATAAATGGCTCCAAAGAATTAGCACAAACTTTTCCCCATATTAAACACTAAAAAAAATAAAACTTTGAAAGTTACCAGCTTAATTTCGAAATACGTTTTTTTGCTATAACTAGAAAACTAGTTAAGTTAGAGACATGCGGCTTTAACTTAAATATTTTAAATTGTAATTCACGCCTTTCTCGAATATTTAATCAAAATCGTTAGAGCAATCCTTGCGAAAATTCCATTTTTGTATGTTTTTGTCCATAAAAATATAAAAAAATAAATAAAAATTTAAAAAAGTGAAAAACCAGTATGGGGATATTGGATAAATACACCTACATACCGAATTTCACAAACATTGATCCATCCGTTTGGTCTCCAGCGAATTGCACATACACACATATGGACAGACCAACAATTTTTTTGAAAAAAACCACTTTTTTGGGTTCAGGGGACCCTAAAATGGATTTTTACCAACTAGTACAAAACATTTTTTACTATCACAATACTTTCTCTATGCTAACGCATATTGGAGAAAGTGAAGAGTAAACGTCGAGGTGCTCTTTCTACCCGTTAGGAATTGAATTTCGAGAAGTATTTTCTTTGTGGGTCTCTATGATACAAAAGATAAATTCCTCATAAATTTCATCAAAATTTGTTTGGTGGTTTCGAAGAATTCGTGATTATATAGTTTTCGATTATATATTCAAGCATGTTTATATTGACATTTTGTTTCATAGATAAAAATTTGGTTCCAAAATCGACGTGCGAGGGAGCGTCGAGACCACGGCAAGGTGGAAGTCAGTCAGGTACCAACCCCCAGACGCCACCCCCAGGAGTCAGCCGTCAAGTCCGCCTTCACCCCTACAGAGACGAGGCGCTGACACTTCCAACGTCAATAATTGACGTTACTGACCGTATTCTATTGAGTATCTGTGACCAAACTAGTCCGTGTAAATAAATCTGTTTATGTATATAGTTAGTCAGTATAACAGTGATAATTCGAGATCCATTGCAAATACAGTGTGTACATTTTAAACGTTTCTGAAATATAAATAATTTTTTACTGCTTTACAATTATTTATATTCCATAATTTATATAGGGTTTTCATTTCCGGGTCCAAATGTTGAGGAATGGTTCTTTTAGCAAAGAGAATTTATTGTAGGTTTAGATGTATGGGTTCATTTTGAAATGCAGTTATATATTGTAAAACGTGTATTAGGAAATGAAGCTCAGAATTACCAGTACTGACTGAAAAATCGCCAATTTTTTAAAAGAAAACAGTCAGCCCAACATTAGTTCAACAACAAACTATACAAGACGGCAGTTCTACAAGTTTCGGCCCCAGTTGATATGTCAGATTTTTATATAAGAACACATGTTTAATTAATTACATTTCTAAGGAATGTGCAGACGAAACACTTATTTTATTTAAATAAAAGTATGGATAAAAATAATATTCAAAAACAGCTGTTCAATTGATTGCATAGCCAGATTTTAGGTAAAACCCTTCAACAACTTGAGTTGTGGCTTCCGGCCTTCAGCCTCCAGCCCCAACCAGGTGGGGTGGCAACTAATTAATAAAATAAAATATATAAAAATGTTTGATTATAATTTGCATCTTTACTGAAAATTTTATCAAAATCGTCAGAATAAAGCTAGAAAATGTTGCATTTTTAATGTTTTTGCCCGTATAAAAAATGCTATAACTAAAAAGACTATTAAATTTAGGGAAATACGGTTTTTACTAAAATATTTTAAATTGTAATTTATACCTTTCCTGAAAATAAATCAAAATCGTTAGAGCCGTGTTTGATAAAATTTCATTTTTGTATGTTTTTGCTCATAAAAATAAAAAAAAAAAAAATAAATAAAAAAGTTAAAACATGGTCAGGAGATATTGGCTAAATATACTTACATACCAAATTTCATACAAATCGATCCATCCATTTGGTCTCCAGCGAAGTGCACATACAGACATACACAGATACGGACAGAAACCAAAATTATAAAAACACTTTTTTGGGTTCAGGAGACCCTAAAATGAATTTTTTGACCAACTTGTAAACAATTTTTTTTTGGACGATCACAATACTTTATTTATGCTAACGCATGTGCGAAAGTAATAAAAAGGACTTATTTGACAATTATTGGTAGAATATATATTTGTATTTTCTACCTTATTCACAAGTGGGTCTATGGTACTTAAAATGGCACAAGTCTTTTAAACCGAAATATGTGTCAGTTTATAGTCTTAAGTCGACTTAGGCCTTTTGTACCCAATTTAGTTCAACGGCATTAAACTGATTAACACCTTTATTTAAGTTTGTAACACTGAAGAAAAACAAAGATCAAGATAAATTCTTTTTTTTTATACTCACTCGCCAGTTCGCATAGGCCTGTGCGTGAACTTTATTCAAAAAGCGCTGACTGTTAGCTTAGTCGGGGATTCGAACCTTGCCTTCCGCAGTCCAAAGCCTTAGCAACTGAGCCACCACGCCGGCTTAGGATAAATTCATGACATGTCCTTTCCTTATAAATTATGTTTTTCCTTTTAACTGCTGAGTTTCCCTACAGTTTAATAATATCTGTGTTTCTCAAAAATTTTTCCTAAGCAAGGACTAGGCTATGTTTATATTGGTGTTTTACACTGTGAACGTGTAAGTGAGTCATCAGAAGCTTTTATTACCTCATTGTGTTGTAAACGAATCAATGAGGAGTAAATGACATTGCAGATTCGAAATAATGATTCAAGGACGTTTCTATATCTTAGTACCGGAAAACGCGTTCTTAAAATTAAATCGATAAATTGCGGGCTTATCTTAGGTGATAAAAGTGAATTACCTTATCTTAGTTGAAATTACAGCTGTTACAGTAGGCAACAAAAACTGCAAAATTCTTCTAAAGGGTACTATGTTTTAGGCATGTTTTTCCTGATTTTCTGTTTGTTTTTTTAAATTATTTTAAAGTGTATTTATAAGCGTTTGGGGGTTCGTAACTAAATATAACCCTAAACTACATAAAAACGCGGGCATTGTAATAATGTAATACATTTTAGGTGTAAAAGACCGACTTGTGCCTCAAACAAGTGTACGCCTACTTATTCATTTTCAAAATATTACTGAGTTTTGGTCTCTACTTGTCGGAGAAGTTCACATTTAAGATCTTTTCATGTGATCCTAAGGCAGAACTCTTACTTTTTTATGAAATTTGTGATAAAAGTAAGACATTCGTGTAAAACATCGTATCCCCGATTTGAGGACATCTTTCAGTTAGTTAGGGCACTCCGACCCACCATACTACTGTAATGACAATAGTATCAGAAAATAAAAAAGTCAGAAACCTTAAATTCCAGTATAACGGAGCCCTAACCTCCTCAATTCAAACAGTCAATCAAAAATCAATCTACTCAAAATTAAACAAAACAGAGACATAACAATAAATAGTAAAATAACATTCACCCGCAAAGACTATCTGTCTGTGAGCGAAATGGTGTCTTATAAAGAAAATAATGGTTTTTAGTTAATATAAAATATTTAAAATTAATTTGTAGTATACGAAACACTTTACTGTTTAATAGAAAAATATAAATTTATGTTACATTTAACAACGATAAGCTAATGTGTACAGGTCACCAAAATATTCGGGGGGGGGGGGGTTATGATAAACATCTCATGTATACAATTTCAAAACTGATAGTAATTGGAATGAAATGAGAGGGTAAAAAAAAATAAATGAATAAAACTATAAACAATTACTATAACGGTTTGTATATTTTAATACTTAGCGAGTTACTGAGATTAAAGTCATAATAAATAATAATAACAATAAAAGTACTACTTTGCGACTTATAACCATATATGATAAAGTTATCTGATTAATTAATATAGGTTTGATTAAATGGTTATACTAGGGGTGGTCAATATAACGGTAAAGTAAAGCTGTAGGTCCCTTAGTTGCCCTGGCTGTTGGGCTATTACGAGTAATAAATTGCCCTTTCTGAGGAACAGTTGAACTCAGTTAATAACCAGACTACACTCATCCACACTCATCCTACACTCATATAACCATTCATATTCGCCTTAAAATACCAACAACGTTGTGTCGGCGTCTCATATGTAAGAATGTAAAATAATGATAATAAAGTTATGAGTGCGGTAAACAAATAAGATCCTCAACTGCCCTTTGGTCGAGGGACAGCAGCCACTCTGTCAGTACTTGTTTAAACACAGCAACACTGCCCCTCTCTGCTATAATTATAGGTTGAGGTAAATTTCTATAAATGTAATTTGTAATAAAAAAAACTGCTTTCCTCTAACACAGTTCTAGGTCTACTCTAGGTACAGTGTAGCCTAATTTACTCTGTCTCTAGTGCCATGTTCATGAATAAATTTGTCAAATAAGCTATCTTTTTTATGTGTTATGTATATAAGAATGACTTTGATGGATAGTTTTCTCACCGTAAGGACTGGGATATTGGAATATAACAGTTCTGTGGGGTATCTCTGACTTTTTCCTAATATTATTTTAAGAATGGCTCTCAGTGTGACAGCAAGTGGCTCTAATACATTACTGGAGGCTCCTCCCCACGCCGTAATACCACACTGCAGTAAGCATAGTACACAGTCCTAATCTGACCTACGGTCAAAACCTGTCTAAGGCATAAATGAGCTTTCTTGGTCGCTGTTTCACATACCCAACGTGTGGAAGCCAACTGAGTTTATGATCAAAAATTACTACTAAATATTTATATTGTTCCACACGCTCAATAGTACCACAGCCACAACCAACAGACCGCGGGTCAGCACAGGAATGCAATCTCAGGATCTGAGGACCTGGGCCTAGATCGGTACGAATGTAGATTTGGAAGGCATTTCGTTTTTTCTACATTAACGGTTAGGGCGTTGGTCAAACCACAACCCAATTTTCGACAAATCCCCGGAAGCCCTTTCATAAGACTCTTCCCATGTGCGGCCAGAAGTGATCACTGCTGTATCATCCGCAAATAGTATTCATTTACTTTGCATGTTAATTTTTGGTATATTGTTAATATAGATTAGGAACAGAACAGGACCCAACGTACTTCCTTGGATTACTCCATAATTTACCTGTACTGGCTCGCTTTGTATTCCATTCCATGAATTGTTACTACAGGTACTTGAAAATGATTATCCAGATAGCTGGAAAACCATTTCAATGTATTACCTTTAATTCCAATAAAGTTCAATTTTGAAAGTAATTTTGCTCTATCAACGAAATAAAACGCTTTAGCAAGGTCTAAAAAATAGATTAAGATTTTATTTTTAATTCCAAGTTCTGAAATAATTAATGTAGATAGAACGTATAGAGCGTCAGAAGTATTGCTACTACTGCTAAACCATACTGTTGGTTTGTTATAATTTGTTGTTGTTCACGGTATGGTGTTAATTGATTTTTCACAAACTTCTCAAGAATTTTAGATCACTAATAGCATAAATAAGGGCCTGAAATTTGACATTTCTGATTTTAACCCAGATTTAAAAATTCGTATTACTTATGAAAATTTTAAGGCATTCGGAAACTGTAATTTTTTATTCTTAAATTGATAATGTGTATGAGAGGTTCGCTATGTTGTTCTTAACAATCAGCGTTGGTATGTCGTCAATACCCGGTGCAGACCTCCCTCTCAGGCTATTAACTACGAGTAAAAGTTCGTTATAAGTAACAGGCCGAAGGACAAAGAGGTTGTTTGCGGTGTGGTCAGAGTCCTCCACCTCTGCAGGCCCTCCAGGACTGAGAGCACTTGCGAGCCGCTCTCCCACAGAGGCAAAATAATTATTGAAAGATTTACTTATTTGTTTAATTTTATCAGGAGTGACGTCATTGCTGTGATCGATATAGGCCTCCACTGGGAAACTATTACCGCCCGCCGGCCGACCTGCTACCTCATTGACAACTCTCCAGAATTTGGCTGAATTACCTGAGACTTCGTCAATTCTATTTTTATAGTTCCTGTGTATTAGTTGCTTTATAAGTGAATGTAACATATTTTCTATATCTAATAAACCAATTTTTCAGGTTTACATTGAAAGGTTTCTCAGTTGTTTACTCATTTTGTCTCTAAATACGAATTGACTTTATGATTCCTTTTGTGGTCCATGGTTTTATTTTAATTTATTTTGCTTCATGTGTCTTCAATTCAGTATTTGATGTTGAGGTGTGTTTTACAGTGTTCATAAATTACAAACATCACTGTTTTCATTCCAACGGCTGTCAACACTTTTTGTAAATCATTATTTACAATTGAACAGTTGTTACTTTTCGATTCATTTAAATCTCTCTCCATGTTATTCTAATGGTCGGAAAACGAACTTTGAGGACATCCCGTGCCTTTCAAAGTGAAAATATTGAAGAATTAAGACCTTATTACCCAACTACGAAGAGAGGCAAATTTGTTGACACCTCAACCGTTTAAATTGGTTAAGATATAAGGGAGGAGTTGCGTTGACAAAAAACTGCTTCACGTATTATCTATAAGGATTGTTTTTATAATATGATAGAATAGAGTAGAAAAAGCAAAACAACTGTACAAATAACCGAGTAAAAATTAATTGAAATTTAAGCATGTAACTTAAAAATATCATAGTGATACATTCCTTTGAGAGTCCCTTTGGTAAAAGGACAGTAAACGTGGTTTACCTAAATCGGTCACCATAATATTTGTACACTTTGTACTGATTGTAATAAATTTTTGTTGTGTGACTTTCACTTGTTTTGAACATATATGCGTACGTAATGAGCTAACCAGGAAACATGTCTACAATGTCACTTGTTGCATTCGAATTTGAGGTTATTCACATTTGCAGTTGTTCCTCATACACTTCTTAAAAATAATCTATAAGGAGGGGAGGTGTGGAATGATGTAAGAGGGAACTGGGATTCACAGTACAATCTAAGGTCAACTGAGACAAGTTGTGGAGGGGAGTGGAGTGGGAGATCAGCTGTTGACAGAGAAGTGTAGCAATTGGTCGTTATCGTTCAACTCTCAAGCTGCAGTTTCGTGGTCATTGTTAGTTTTATTGTTGACCTGACTGGTGTGTCTACAATGTTCTATTTTAGGTGAGTTGAGTTTCATTGTGCCTTCCAATCTCTCTAAAAGAGAAAGTGACAAATGAATTTGACTTCTGTAAGATTGAGTTTTTGTGTGTGTGTGTGTGTGTGTGACTAAATACATTAGTTTTGCTTTACTTTTATTTTCTATTCAATAAAAATACATCAATATATATTTTAATATGCTCTCATTAAAATTTACTAAAAAGTAAAAAATTGTTCTTGCTGCAAAAGTAGTTTCATGGCAAAATAAAAAATCATCAAACACATGCCTGAAGTTAAAAAAAAAAAAAAAAAAAAAAAAAAAACACATACGCACTAGAATAAACTCATTTTATATTATAGATTTTAAGAACATATAAATCTTGTTTGTTCTTGTGCTATGACAAATTTTTCAAAAGAAATTTCCTTGCAACAACTCTATTTTTTTTATTTTTAGAGTATTATTTTAAAAGCAAGTATGTTAATTTTTCTTTACTTCGAGCAGTCTATAAGGTAATGTGTTTCTAAAATGTTTATTTTATAAAGCAGTTACAACCAAACTGTGTCTACATACATGTAATTCGGTGATTCATGCACTTACCTTTAAAAGCTACGTTAGACTGTTTTGAGGTTATCAGTTTGATCCATATCAGAGTTAGTTATAACAAATGTTGAAAGGGATCAGCTGATAACAACTGCATTTTTATTTGTGGTACTGACCCAGGACCCACCCGCATACCCACAGTGTAGAAGTACGAAGGTATTGAAATTATTTAAATCAATTTAAAGTTATTTTAAATAAATTTGAAACCACTGAATTTACTTACGCATACAAATGTAATGAGTCGTTACTAAACATTTTACAAGAATTACAACTAGACCGAATAGTTAATTTTACAACCTCTAGAAACCAAGAAAGCGTTGTTTCAGTAAATTGAAAAGAACGTTTTTTTTCTAAAACAATTAAAAAGTTAAAATTCTGAAATTTACGGAACTCTTAGATAATATTCCTATCAATTAAGTATTAAAATATAAATGTGATACATCAATGGGGTTTTGAGTAATAAATGAAAAATTGATGCACAGTGAAAACTAGTTAAAATGCCGGTACTTTCTTTATTATGATGTCGGTAATTTATACTAGGATAAAAATTGCTAAAACTTATAATACAATTTAAAAATGCATATGTCATAACGTACAATTAAACGAGGAAAACAAAAGTGTGATCAACCATAAACTGATGTGATGGTTTAGAAAGAACTGTACGTGTATGGGTGGGTCTTCACCACTGTACGTGTATGGGTGGGTGCGTGGATGGGTCTTAACCACTGTACGTGTATGGGTGGGTGGGTGGATGGGTCTTCACCACTGTAATTGTATGTATGGGTGGGCGGGTGAGTCATTACCACTATACTTGTATAGGTGGGCGGGTGGGTCATTACCACTATACTTGTATAGGTGGGCGGGTGGTTCAACACAATTTCAATATTTCACTTGATTCACATTGGTTAATTCTAAGAAGTCCAATGTCATCTCGTTTAAAAGTAAGAAAACTGGATTAACTAAGAATAGCATATGTGTTCAGCTCCGGTTTTGAGGAGGACTGTTATGAACCTGGGAGTCCCCTCCCATACGGGCTCAGTGGTACTGACCCACCCATACAGGCTCAGTGGTACTGACCCACCCATACAGGCTCAGTGGTACTGGTCCACCCGCCCACCCATACAGACTCAGTGGTACTGACTCACCCGCCCACCCATACAGGCTCAGTGGTACTGACCCACCCATTACCATTATGCGTGTATGGGTGGGCGGGTGGGTCAATGCCACTATGCATGTAAGGGTAGGCGCGTGAGTTAGTACCACTGTGCACTGTATGTGTATGGGTGTCATAAGAGTACTCTAATGTATGGCGATTGTATTGATTGATAGACCTTCGTCTATTCAGGTCATTTCTTGTTTGTAGGTGTTTGTGACCTGTAAACATTACAACGCTTTTCAGTTCGGTATCTAAAGTTTTTGAATGATCATTTAAATTTCCCCATACAGGCTCAGTGGTACATGTGATGGTAGTCATGCGTAGAGAACCACTCCATATCGAAGCAAGGGATGTCGGCTAGTTTTGTATAAGTATGCCAAATTAATTATAATAGGTTCATTACAACTTATCACTTTACAGACTGATTTACGAAATATACAAGGCTTTTTATATTTTATTTAAACCTTTACTTCAGACAATAAGTACCTGCCTACTGTAGACACCTAAGTAGGGAATGGATACAAGTTTATATCATTTATAACTGAAACTACTGGAATACGAACATTTCACACTGAACGATGGGATTGTAACTGTTACAAATATTCTAATTAACTACAGTACAATATTAATTAACTGTTAAAAATATACTAATTAATGAAAGGCAAAAAAGCCAACGAACATTACTGATTTATTAACTACGTCAATCAGCCCATTAATTTTTTTATTTATTGAGGCGTCAAACACAATTTAGCTACACAACAACCCCTATATTGCCTACCGGCACAAAAATTATGTTTACCCGAGTTTGAAGATTGTTTTCTAAGGAATAAACGGCATACGAAAAATCTAATCACGCCATTGTTTTTCTCGTTTTATTGTACTTTTATGACATGTGCGTTTCAAGTTTTGCTTAACCGTATTCTAGTTGGAACAAAGAAAGTTCTGGGATTTTAAGGAGTTTTCAATGTAAAGTTTACCCTGTTATTACTACAAAACTCGTCAATGTATTGCATTTATACTTTAATATCTGATTGATAGGAATGTTTTCTGTACGTTTTATATATTCTAAAATTTCTACTTTCTGAGAAAAAAAGTTCTTATAAATTCCCTAAAACGCTGTTTTCTTGGCTTCTATAGGTTGTAAAATTAAATATATGGTCTTGTTGTAATTTTTATGAGATGTATAGTTACGATAAATTACTTTCATATGTGTAAGTAAATGAAATGGTTTTATATTGATTTTAACAAATTTAAATCGATTTAAAAACACTGCATTTACTTACACATATGAAAGTAATGTATTCTTACACGTAATAAGGATTACAACAAGGCCAAGTAATGAATTGTACAACCTCTAGAAGCCAAGAAAACAGCGTTTCAGGGAATTGATAAGAACTTTTTTCTCGAAAAGTTAAAATTCTTAAATTTATGAAAATTATAGAAAACATTCTTGTCAACTAGGCATTAAAATATAAATACGATACATTAACGGTTTTTTTTAGTAATAACGGTGTACATTTGACGTACAGGGAAAACTAGTTTAAATTCCGGTACTTTTTTGTTCTAACTAGGATAACAATTACTAAATGTACATTTTATAAAATCAAACTAAGAAAACAATGTAATTTTTTGTAGGCCACTTAGTTCCTTAACATAACAACTTTCAAACTCGGGTGCACATAATTTCTGCTTCGACAGTAGGCTGAAGGGATTGGCGTACAATGACCCAATAAAGCGTAAACCCACTACACTTTATATGGGGCACGTACAACATTTAAATGATCTTATTGGTCCAATTTGGTGGTGGAAGTCAGCACAACAGGTTCTATTGAATGTTGACGTATAGTAGTATTAATTTATGTCCATATAATCACAATTATCTGAAATTATAGGATTGCTTTGTTTACTTAATTAATAGTTTATTAACTAAGTAAACAATATAATGATGTCAAAAAAGTACAGTCAATTTATAATGATAAACCTGTTATAAATAAATTAATATTTATTAATGCAAAGCTGAATAATTTGTTTACTGTATGTAATATTCATGTTTATCCATACAGTCAAGTTAATGAGCAATGATGACAAGGTGGTTTTCATGATATTTTAATGTAATATCAAGAACATACATTAGATAACCGATGTAAACCCGTCAAATACTGGTTTAGAACAATAAACAACAGAACGGTGATTTCTGGCTACAGAGATGAAACGAGGAAAGCTATTAGCTGAACAAATCTAAACATTGCATAATCGACAAGTTATATTTCGTATCAGACATCGGCCATCAGCTGTTTGTTAGAACAGCTGGTGGTAATCAGCTGATTATGGATTAATTTATTAACCTGACACTGCCAGAGCACAGCACCTAACTCAGCTGACTGTACCAAACCAAGAGAGTCGTAGTTGATTATTGAATCACTTTATACTTGTATTATTGTGAGAATTGTTACATTACATCATCAGCTTTTGTCTATCAACTTAAAGTTTTGCTCCTGCACAAACGTCTCTCTGTACGACCGGGCCTTGGTTCTAGGCGTGTAGGAGGTAGTGAATATCCCACACCATACTTCTCCTACGTCTATTGTATACAGTCTGTTCAAAATCTTATTTAGATTAGCTGCTATGTTTATATAGTTTACTCGATGGTGCTATGTTATTGAAATTTAGTGATTTATAATACGTTTTTTAATCATGGAACATATTTTTTCTTTTTTTTAATCTATAATTTAGTTGGTTTATATTAGAAACTTGAGTTTATATGGTTGTTTTATGTTATTGCAATACATGTAAAGGATGTAAGAAAATGTGAAATAATCGTTAAATATTGAAAACATATTTTTAAAAGAAAACAAAAACAAGCTGATTTTGTTCTATATGAGAATACGGTAATTAGAAAATACAGTAGGTATCACTGAGAAGAGGACGATGCTGCACAGTAGACTGTGATGTCCCATGGGCGAAATCAGCTGGTTTGGTTATTCTATTAAATTCTAATACTGGTAACTAAATCTACCAATCACGTGGAAGTATTTTCTAGGTACCGTGCCCGAGATGTTTATTTTTTAACTTGAATGTACAACTGTCGTTGGAGAGGGAAATTCATTGATGCACATGGTAGAACCACATGCCCAGAACTATGGGACTGGTCAGGACGACA
>JAQJVL010008489.1:5000-19593 GCA_035578905.1 Stictocephala bisonia
CGATAAGGTGGATACGGCTAAGGTTGTCATTCCTTCTACACATCTGTCTGCACCGTCCACAACTGATTGTGGGAAGGAAGGCGATAGTAATACTGGTGGCTATGTTTTGCCCACTCTTCGTAATCTTAGTCTTCGTTCAGATGCTAATATGGAACATAATTTACCTGTACAGAGGCTCAGCCTACCTACTGAAATTAGGAAAGAGTCTGCGGTAGTTAACAGCTCAAATTCTGCGCATGTTGAGGAAGTAATGGATCCCAATCCTCTCAGGGAAACTTCTGGTCCTGGTGTCCGTCCTAAGTATGTTCCTGTTTACAAGTGGGGAATCAAGTTTGACAATAATGGATCTAGTGTTGCTGCCTTTTTGGAACGTGTTGAGGAACTGCGCAGAGCTCGCGGAGTTACTCATAGTGAACTTTTTGAATCAGCTGTTGATCTTTTCTCTGGCCCCGCTCTTGTTTGGTACAGAGCTTCTACCAGTAGGATTCACTCATGGACACAGTTATCTAGGGAACTGCGAGAGGTATTTCAGCCCCCTGACTACGACTTCCGACTTCAGCAAGAAATTTTCAACAGAGTCCAAGGAGAACAAGAATCTATTGACCTGTACATGGCAGCTATGGAAGGCTTGTACGGTAGGCTATCTGTCCGGATTCCAGAATCGACTCGTCTGGCCCAGATCTTTAATAATTTGCACCCACAGCTGCAGGACAGACTTGCATTGTTTGATATTAAGAGTCTAGATGATCTGCGTTTTATGGGAAGTCGAGCAGAAGCAGGTCGCTTGCGAACTTCAAGGCCTAGACCTTCTCCCAGGATTGATTCTGTATTGGAACCTGATCTAGCTTACTGGGAACCTCATCGGAATAGAAGAGTGGTCACAGATAGAGTAGCTAGCGTGCAACATAAATTCTCTGGTAGCCATTCTGACATCACCTGTTGGAATTGTGGAACAGTTGGTCACCGGTTCAAAGATTGTCATAGGCCCAGGAGGAAATTTTGCTATGGCTGTGAAAAAGATGATACCTTAAAAAGGGACTGTGTTTCTTGCCGTCCAAATAAACTTGCAGAGCAGGGAATCAGTGAAGTAAATGAAGTTGATTCCCAGAAACATTCCACTACTATCCAATTAAGTTATTTGATTAAGAACCAAATCAATGATCCTAGGCCGTACTTATCTGTCCGAGTGTTTGGCAAAAAGACTACTGCTTTGTTGGATTCAGGAGCCTCGCATACCATTTTGGGCAAAGATGGGATGTGGATTATTGATACTTACCCTGCTCATCTTCACTTGACTAATGATAAATTTGTAGAAACTGCGGATGCACAGCGTCATGAGGTTAGTGGGTTCGTGGTCTTACCTATCACGTTGAAAGGAAGGACGGAGAATTTGAAGGTTTTGGTGGTGCCAACTTTACATCAGTCCTTGATATTAGGCATTGACTTTTGGGAAGCCATGCATATTGTTGCTGATTTTCACAATAGGGAGTGGTATTTTGCAAATAAACTGCGTACAGAATTTTGTAGCTCTGTTGATGGTATCAGATCGGAGGAGCATCTATCCGTAAACGAAAAGGCTAGGTTGAAGGAACTTGTGGACGGCTTTTTCAAGGACGAACCTAAAGTATTAGGCCACACTGATCGAGTTCAGCATGTTATCAACACGGGAGACTCCCCAGCCATTAAACAACGGTATTTTCCGGTGTCACCAGCTAGGCAAGCGCTTATAGACAAGGAATTGGCTCAAATGTTAGAATTGGGTATAGTAGAGCCATCTAAGAGTGAATGGTCTTCCCCGATTTTCTTAATCGATAAGCCTGATGGCTCAAAGAGGTTTGTTGTTGATTTTCGCAAGGTTAATGCAGTAAGTAAAAAGGACGCCTATCCATTGCCAAACGTAACCTCCATCCTTGACAGGCTTAGGGATGCCAAATTTATCTCCAGTCTGGACATTCGCAGTGCCTACTGGCAAATTCCGCTTGAAAAGAACAGCAAGGAAAAAACAGCCTTTACCATTCCCGGAAGAGGGCTGTTTCATTTCGTCACTATGCCCTTTGGACTTTGTGGTGCACCCGCTACATGGCAAAGATTCGTGGACAATGTGCTAGGTCCTGACTTAGAGCCATACGTGTTTGTCTACTTGGATGACATAATTGTAGTCACACCCACTTTTCAGAAGCATCTAGATATATTGTCTGAAATATTTAAGCGAGTCCGTGAAGCTAAACTTACCTTGAATCAAGAAAAATGTAAATTTTGTAGAAGTGAGTTAAAATACCTGGGCTATGTAGTTAGTAAGAAGGGTCTACACGTCGACCCAGAGAAGGTGAAGGCCATTGTGGACCTTCCAGTTCCTAAGAATCAGAAGGAAGTCCGCCAAGTGTGTGGAACCGCATCGTGGTATAGGAGATTTATTCCAGATTTTGCTAGCAGAATGTACCCACTCACGTCTCTCCTCAGAAAACTTTCAAAATTTGAGTGGACCCAAGAGGCTGACCAAGCATTTCAGAACATTAAGGCTTGTTTAATCTCAGCTCCAATCTTGACATGCCCTGATTTCACTAAACCTTTCATTATCTCATGCGATGCTTCAGGCTATGGTCTGGGAGCCGTCCTTAGCCAGAGTAGTGGACAAGGCGAGGTGGTGGTTGCGTATGCCA
Organism: Stictocephala bisonia; assembly: GCA_035578905.1. Classification (NCBI taxonomy): domain Eukaryota; kingdom Metazoa; phylum Arthropoda; class Insecta; order Hemiptera; family Membracidae; genus Stictocephala; species Stictocephala bisonia. The sequence continues at coordinate 7,661 of JAQJVL010008489.1, forward strand.
GCCGAACTCTAACAAGACAAGAGCAGAACTACTCTGCTACTGAGCGCGAGTGCCTAGCTGTAATCTGGGCCATTGAGAAATTCAGACCGTACGTTGAAGACACCCGGTTCACAGTGATCACTGATCACTATAGTTTGTTGTGGTTAAATAACCTTAAAGATCCGGTTGGACGTTTAGCTAGATGGGCTACACGTTTGCAATCTTATGATTTTCAACTAGTCCATCGTAAGGGTAAGGAAAATATTGTCCCAGATATGTTGTCCCGCTCCATGCCTATTTCTGAAGAGGAGAAAAGCCCTGAACAGCCTACTGTGTTTGCAGTTATGGAAATACCAAATGAGGTGAAAGATTGGTGGTACAACAATATGTTGAAAAGAGTTAAAGAGCAATGTGACAGTTATCGTCAGTGGCGTATTGAAGGTAAGGAACTTTGGAAGAAAGTTGAAGGGCTTGACCCATCACTCGATGAAGATACTTGGCGACTGGTACTACCTAAAGAATTGCGATCTATGGCGATTGAAGGCTGCCATGCCCCACCAACATGTGGACACCAAGGCGTATTGAAGACCTTCAAGAGGATGCAACAAAGTTTCTATTGGCCGAAGATGAGGAAGGATATTGCTTCCTATATTTCAAAATGTCACGTTTGCCAATGTACCAAATATGACCAACAACGGCCAGCTGGCATGATGGGCAGTTACCGTGGTGTGGATGCCCCTTTCAAGATGTTGGCTGCTGATCTCATTGGGCCTCTACCTCGATCCATGAAAGGATTCAAATATCTCTCTGTTGTTACGGACACATTTACAAAATTTACAATTTTACGTCCTCTTAGAGCAGCTACAGCCAAACTTGTAGCGCAACACCTGGAAAATGATGTATTTCTAATGTTTGGGATACCAAAATATATCATTTGCGATAACGGTTCAGAATATATTGGAAGACCTGTGACCCAATTAGCAAGGAGTTATAACTGTAAGATACTGCTTAATGCCAGCCGACATCCTCAGGCAAACCCTGCTGAACGTGTGAATCGTGACATCGTGTCTATGCTACGAGCTTATGTGAAGGACAATCACCGTGATTGGGACAAATATATTCCACAGATTGGTTTTGCCTTGCGCACCGCTCATCACGAGTCCACAAAGCATACTCCTGCGTTCCTAAATTTTGGGAGGGAACTTGCCATTTCCGGTCCGGGTTTCGAGGTTCTGCAAGATGGGGATACTCCAGATATTGAAGATTGTCAGCAATATGGGGAAAAATTTAAGGAGCTAAAAGGTTTCTACCAAGAAGTTTCTGACAGACTTAAGGAAGCGCATATGAAGAATGCCAAGAGATACAACTTTAGGAGGAGACACGTAGAGTTTAAAGTTAATGATCTTGTGCTGAAAAGAAATTACCCTCAGTCGGATGCTTCTAAACACTTTTCGGCGAAGTTGGCACCCCGCTTTATTGGACCACTTGTTGTGACACGGAAAATCTCAAGTTTAGTATATTCTCTGGCCGATCTAAAAGGAAAAGCACTTGGTAACTGGCATGTCACTGATCTGAAGAAGTATGTTCAGGATTAGAAAATTTGGGAAATTTTCTGGAGGAAGGGGAGTGTTTGTGACATTTCAATTTTTGCTGTGCATGGAGTTGTATTACAGTCAAGACTTTGAGGTAAACAGTTGTTATGTGTGAACGATCGATTTGTAAACAGACGATCAGCTGTTATTTATTTTAACTTAATTTATTCATATGTATGTTTCTAATATTTGTTTTCTGTTCAACAATAAGTTATGTTTTGGGAATAAAAGAGTTCAGTTTTTCAGTTCACACTAACATGTTGTGTTTTTAAATTTTGTGACGAGGATAAGTATTTATTTTGTTTTGTTTTTAGGTAGTTGTGTTTAGTTTAACAGTTTTCTTTTGTTTTAAACTCCTGGCTAACCACAGGGAGAAATATTTATTTACATAGTTCATGATATAGTGCTAGAACGGAACTTTTACAATCATCAGTACATCTTACACCTGCAGGAAAGTTTCCTTGTTGGAGTCCTGCCATTATTAGGTCAACAAGGTGGCGCCCTAATCCCTAGCTACTATTGATGAAATTGGAAACATTTATTTGGGTGATAGCTACTAAAAACTTTTCCCTTATACTTGGCCTGTCTCTTAGAAGAATCCCACCCCTTCTCCCTGAGCTAGCAAAGTTTTATGCGGACAGGCGTGACAGCGTGTGCGTGTGTGTGTGTGTGTGCGTGTGCGTGTGTGTTTGTGTGTGCGTGTGTGTGTGCGTGTGTGTGTGTGTGTGTGCGTGTGTGTGTGTGTGTGTGTGTGTGCGTGTGTGTGTTGCGTGTGTGTGTGTTGCGTGTATGTGTGTTGCGTGTGTGTGTGTTGCGTGTGTGTGTGCGTGTGTGTGTGTGTTTGTGTGTGCGTGTGTGTGTGCGTGTGTGTGTGTGTGTGTGTGTGTGTGTGTGTGTGTGTGTGTGTGTGTGTGTGTGTGTGTGTGTGTGTGTGTGTGTGTGTGTGTGTGTGTGTGTGTGTGTGTGTGTGTGTGTGTGTGTGTGTGTTTGTTTGTGTGCGTGTGTGTGTGCGTGTGCGCGTGTGTGCTGTAGCCTTATTAAAGCTACTATTTATTTTTGATATGTTGAACAACTTAAATGAGAGATTAAAATAAAAATTCTTCAAGGATAAAAATGTTTCTTTTTATAAATAACTTCAACAAATTAAACTGGTTTCTTCTTAAAATAATAATAAAAAAATGAAAATAAAAATCTCTTCTTTTATTGACTCAATGGAACATAAATAAATTAAAACAACTCTTCCAAAATAATAAATTAAATTGCTGAGAGAATGTCAATATATTTTAAAGAGATTGATGAGAAGTTACTATAAAAATCTGTAGTTTAAACCATAATTCAGCAGCAGGACCTGATAAAATAAGGCCTAAGGATCTAAAATCTAATATTTTCCATTAGTTTTTAGTTAGTACAAGTACTGATACTTATACATTTAGTGAAAAGGATTTTCCAGAAAATTTAAAAGTAACTTAATAAAGGACTATTTAAAAAAATGGGAATAAAAAATTGCTACACACCGATTTGCTTTATATCAGCAATAACCAAGAAAATAGAACATTATATTAATGACGAATTGAATATTTACACAATATATAATAATATAATCAATAAAACACAATATGGGTTCATTAAAAATAAATCAACAGTAGACCTTGTAGAAAATCTAACTTCTGATTAAAATCATTCATTAATGATAATATTTATATCTTCTATAACATTCTTAAAATAGTTTTTTTATTCATCTGTAATATTTCTAAGACCTTTTTCACAATTTATTTTAATGTTATTTCTACTTGTATCTATTATTGAGGGTCTCTGCTTTTTATTTAAACATTGGTTTATTACATTCCATGTCTTTTTAGAATCATTGGAGTTCTCTACAATCAATTTACAATAATATTCTCTTTTTGCCTTCCTTAGACTGTTTGTAACTGGATTCCGTATCCTTTTAAATGTGACTTTTAATTTCACATTATACCTGTCTTTTTTAACATCTTCCATATACAGGGTGTCTCGGAGCTCTCTGGAACTCTTCAGCAAAAATTGTTCCTTAGGTCAAGACTAACATATTTCATAGTATAACCAAGGATCTACGGTGACTAGTTTACTGTCTGTCTGTCTACGTGTGTTTTTTACAAATTACTTTATAACTCAAGAACTATTTAAGATAGAAACTTCAAATTTAGTGTCCATGTGTAACATAATAGTTAAAATAAGGGAATAAAATTTGATTGCTGTAAATTTATTCATTTGAAAATAGTGGCCTTTTAAATTCTTTAATATCAAATTTCACGAAATCCCTTATAGTTATATAAAAATTAAAAGTTAGGTAAACATTTTTTATAATTGTTAATTTCTTATAGGTTATATTATTTAAACTCTGAAGATGGCCGTAGAGCCGAAACCGGTCATGTATTATTATAAAAAATAAATAAAGGGTACTTAATTAATTAATAGTTATTATTCAATTTATTACACTAGTAGCCCTAACTCGTGAACCAACTTATACAATAATTATATTATTTTCATTTTTCAATATATTCAATGATATAGGTCATCTAATTGTTTTTAAATTCATTTGTATTTAGACTAGGCGGCCTATAACAAGTAATGATTATAAAATTCTCATTAGTGATTTTTATACTTAATATCAACAATTCAGCAGAACCAAAGTGCATCTCAATATCTAAAGAGTTAACTATGATTTGTTCTCTCTAAAAGAGCATTATCTCTTCACCCATAACACTTTGTTGACAACTGAATACAGAATGAAAAACAGTGATACTACGCATATAAAATTGGGATTCTTCTTCATGGATAATCATCTCAATTATTTAGTTAGTTAGTTAGTTAGTTAATATAAGGATATGCAGTTGGTCCAGCCAACCCTTGCAACGAAGCCTGAGGCTTTTTGTGCCAATCCCGGTGCCTAATCGTCGTAAAGCTGGCAGTCCTTGACCAGGTCAAGGAGCTTCTTCACTAGATTAGTAATTTCCGACTGTCCCAGAGGTAAGCCTTCAAAAAGTGCTCTTCTCCTGGCACCAAGGGCCTCACACTCCAGGACAATGTGTTCTGCCGACTCTTCGTCCTCCCCACAGAGGCGACAGATGGGATCCTCCATAAAGAGTCCCACTGTTCTTAGATGCCTCCGGAATTCGCCGTGACCAGTGATGAGTCCCCCCACCAGCTTAACATGCGATTTACTCAACCCAAGAAGTGACTTTGTTAACTTCTGGGAGGGATTCCTGACAAGAACTTTGCCGAATCTTTGCCCTGGGAACCGCCGCCATCTTTCCAGATGTCTGGCGCTGATCCAGTTTTTGATTGCTGTTTTGACAGCTGCAGTCGAAACGCCGCAGGCCGGCTCAGGACCAATGAAGGGCTTGAGAGCACCCTCCCTAGCCAAGGCATCGGCCTGCTCGTTGCCTTCTAATGCCCTATGTCCTGGGATCCATTCCAGCAAGACCTGATTTCTTGAACCCAGGATGCTGAGGGACTCCACACATTCCCAGACTAGACCAGACGAAACCTTCCAGGAGTCAAGAGCCCCTAAGGCCGCCTGACTGTCTGAGAGGATGTGGATATGTTTCCCGCAAACCCCTCTTTCGACCGCCTGGGCGAAAGAATTGCGGCGACTTCAGCTTGGAAAACGGTGCCATACGCTCCCAGGCTCACGCTAGCGTTGGTCCTAGGGTCGCCAGTATAGACCCCAAATCCAGCTTTGTTGCCCATTCTTGACCCGTCTGTGAACCATACAATTCGGTCGTGAGAAGAAACCAGGCTACTAACACCGTCCCAGTACTCCCTCGACCTGAAATCCACAGTATAGGGTCTGGTGAAAAGGAGCTTAGTCCCAATGAAGTCAGACTTCATTGAGAGTACCTCATCGTTTACTAGATTGGCCACTGAGGAGTGACCTGTACAGGACCCCCTCCAGTGGCCAGTTAGTTGAAGCCTGTGAGCCGCCGCCCGAGCCTCCCCAATAATGAAGAGATCAAGGGGCGGCAGGCTAAGAAGAACCTCCAGTGCAATAGAAGGGGTCGACCTAAAGGCCCCTGTCATGCACATGCAGGCAAGTCTTTGTAGGCTAGAAAGCCTACCCCGGACAGTTACCTGATTGACCTTAGGCCACCAGATCAAAGCCCCGTAAGTAATTTGTGGTCTGATGACCGCTGTGTAAAGCCAGTGGCAGACATGGGGTAACAGGCCCTCCATGTGGAGCCCACGCAGCGCCTAGTGGTCATGAAGGACCATTTAGCTCTGCGGATGACTTTATCAAGGTGCAAGTTCCATGTCAGTTTCTGATCAAGGATTACTCCCAGATACTTAACCGACGATGAAACAGGCAGAGACACTCCACCAAGGGCCAGGCCTCTGAAGGAGCCCTGAACCCTTTTCCTGGTGAAGGGGACAATTACTGTCTTGGAAGGGTTTATTGCAAGCCCTTCTCGTACACACCAGGAGTTCACTGCTTCCAGACTATCGTTCATGATGTCCGTAACAGTGCCCTGGTACTTGCCACGGACCAGTAGGACAAGATCGTCCGCATAGCCCTGTATGAAAATACCCTTTTCCGTGAGGCTGACTAGGAGATCATCCACCACCAGGTCCCACAGGAGGGGTGATAGGACACCCCCCTGCGGGCATCCTCGGCTCGCAGAAATCTCCACCACCTCACTTAGAAGGGTTGATTGAATTCTTCTGCCCCGTAACATGTGGTCGACCCACCTACAAATGGTGGGCTCTACACCACGTTGTCCCAGCGTGCGAATAATTGACTGATATGAGGTGTTGTTGAATGCCCCCTCAATATCCAAAAAGGCTCCTAGAGCAATTTCTTTGTTCTCCAGGGAATGTTCAAGGTGACTGACCAAACAATGGAGGGCAGACTCACAAGACTTCCCCGGGAGATACGCATGTTGATTTCGATGTAAAGGGGGGAGTCTTTAAGCGCCCCTTCTCGAATGTGGAATTCTACGAGTCTCTCCATGGTCTTCACCAGAAACGAGGAAAGACTAATTGGCTTAAAGGATTTGGCGTTCGTGTAGTCGCCACGACCCCGCTTAGGAATAAAAACTACTTTGATAACCCTCCAGGACTGAGGAATATACCCGAAGGCAAGACTCGCCCTGAAGATTTCGCAAAGTAGAAAGTGGAGGTTCGGTGGGCCCTTCTGCAACAATGCAGGAAAGACGCCATCGCCTCCTGGGGATTTAAATGGGCTGAACTTGTCGATGGCCCATTTAACTTTGGAAATGGTGACTATACGTCTAGCTTGCCTCCAGTCCTCTCGAGTTGCCCTAGGTGTAGAGCTAATCTCTCGAGGGCCAGAGGCTTCCAGAGCATCGTCAACGAGTTTCCCTGGGAAATGACACTCCAGAAGGAGCTTGAGCGTTTCGCCAGGTAAAGTTGTCAATTCCCCTGAGCTGGTTCTAAGACTGCCCATGGGGTTGATAGGTTCGCTAGCCAAGATTTTCTGGATTCTGGCTGCCTCTTTGATGGAGTCAATGCCCCTATAAAAGGTTTGCCATGAAGCCTTCTTGGCATCACGAATGGATGAATTGTAGTCGTTAAGAGCTAAACTATACTCTTCGCGACAATTGGCCACCTTAGAGCGATTAAAAAGCATTCTTACGCGCCTTTTCTTAGCTTCCAGGGATTTTGACCACCACCCAATTTTTGATCTAGGCGGTGTGTTTGAAATTGGACAGTTGTCGTGGAAACTTTCAAGGATCGCATCCTGTAAACAGGATGCCGCCTGCTCCAGTTCCACGACATACCTTATACGTACTCTACCCCCCCCCCGGACCCAAGCCCGCAATAGCCGAAAGTTCCGCAGCATAGGACTCCCAGTCCGTCCGCCTAGGATTTCGGTGAGGAGAGGAAAAGGCTGACATTTTAGCTTTGATATCAAAACGAATGTACAGATGATCAGAAAGAGAAGGTTCGTCAGAGACCCGCCAGTTGTCAATTAGGCCTAGAGTGACCGCATTGCAAAGGGTCAGGTATATGACTTCGGCTCTAACCCTATTCCTAAACGTGGGTTCATTGCCCCGATTTAGAATGAATAGATCGTTAGCAACAATGAAGTTTAATAGGTACTCACCCCTCCTGTTGGAGTCGGTTGATCCCCATGCTTCATGATGGGCATTGGCGTCGCAGCTGACCAGAAGGTGCTGCCCCCCAATGGATTGTTTCTCTACCAGGGCTTCTAGTTCCCTGGAAGGGGGTGGATCCTGAGCATCATAGGGAAGGTACACAGAGCTAACAGTGAACTCCCCATGCCCTTCCTCAGTGCTCAGTGTCATTCTCACCGTCGTGATGTCCCTGGAACAGAAATCAAACAGGGGAAATTCTTCCATACCATTGCGTACCAAGATACATGTCCTAGCATTATTGGTGGAACAAGAGGAAATTATCTTACCTTTTGCATCGGCCAGTCCTGCGATTCTGCCCTTGTGTAACCAAGGTTCTTGAATCAGGGCCAGGTCGATGTTATGTGCAGTCATGGACTGACAGAGGGCTGCCGAGGCAGCCCTACTGTGGTGCAGGTTGGCTTGGATCACCCTTGGCATTGTCCCTAGCCAGTACGACCACCGAGACCTGCCAGAGCCCCAACCTCAACTTATTGCTCTTGGCCTTAATGGCTGAGAGAACATGATCATCCACCAGGCAGACGAAGGTCTTTGCTCCTTCCGGATCGGCCTTTCGACTGATGATGGTCCATTCTCTCACATTTAGTTCCTTGTTTTGTTCTTCTACTAGCTTCAGGATTCTGGACTCGTCCATCTTTCCGAGCTGCTTAGGCGTCTTGAACAGCACCTTGGAAGCCCGTAGGATGTCCTTTCGGTCACCGATCCTGAACTGGGCCCCCTCCCACAATTTGAGAGAGGGGACAGTTGTAGCAATCCATGTTTTTGTCTCCTCGTTTTTGGCGGAGACAATAAGAGCACCCCTCTCCATGTAGGAGTTGGTGAACAACTTATACAATAATTATATTCTTTTCATTTTTCAATATACTCAATGATAATAGGTCATCTAATTGTTTATTAAATTCATTTGTATTTAGACTAGGTGGCCTATAACAAGTAATGATTATAAAATTCTCATTAGTGATTTTTATACTCAATATCAACAATTCAGCAGAACCAAAGTGCATCTCAATATCTAAAGAGTTAACTATGATTTGTTCTCTCTAAAAGAGCATTATCCCTTCACCCATAACACTTTGTTGACAACTGAATACAGAATGAAAACCAGTGATACTACGCATATAAAATTGGGATTCTTCTTCATGGATATTTATCTCAATTAACTATTACATCAATGAACTTGAGGGTATTTTCTATATTAACTAAAATTAAATTCCAATGTTTTCTAAATAGTGTTTTAAATCTTTTGTGAATTCCTCTGGTCTGAGGAAGGTGAGCGTGGTTCACCGAAATTGACCACCATAATACTTGTACATATTTTGTACTTGTATTGTAATATACTTGAGCATTTTGTGCTTATATAATATATTTTGTACTTGTAATAAATTTGTGTAGTGTGATGTTGAATTGTACTGTGAATGTATACTATTGTAAGAGTTTTAAATTAATATTTGGAAAACTAAGTAATAAGTAAAAAATGAGAAACATTTTTAGGAATAGTATTTAGGAATATATTTAACTTTAAAGAAGTATTATTTGTATATTTAAAGTAGCCTGTGTATATATTTGGTAGGACATAAAAATAGTAATAAAATAAGTACGAACTATGTTTGAATAAATATGAATTGAGTTTGATTTTATATTGTTACAAAATATCATGACGATGTTTGAACTTAACATTTTACTTGTATGTCCTAAAACTAGATAACTGTAAGCTGTCAACCGAGCCAAAAATCCATACCACTGAACGAGTACGGATTGGTAAGTGGATCGATAGAACTGAACGTGCGTGTTTAATACTACAGTTTGAATATGGATGGGCGGGTGGTACATGTATATGGCGGGTGGTACATGTATTAGGCGGGTGGTACATGCATGTGACGGGTGATACATGTATGTGGTAGGTGGTACATGTATTAGGCAGGTGGTACATGTATGTGGCGGGTGGTACATGTAAGTGGCGGGTGGTACATGTATGTGACTGGTAGTACATGTTTGTGGCGGGTGGTACATGTATGTGACTGGTAGTACATGTATATGGCGGGTGGTAGATGTATGTGACTGGTAGTACATTTATGTGGCGGGTGGTAGATGTATGTGACTGGTAGTACATTTATGTGGCAGGTGGTACATGTATGTGGCGGCTGGTACATGTATGTGATGGGTGGTACATGTATGAGGCGGGTGGTACATGTATGTGGCGGGTGGTACATGTATGTCATGGGTGGTACAAGTATGTGGTGGGTGGTACATGTATGTGACTGGTAGTACATGTATGTGGTGGGTGGTACATGTATGTGGCGGATGGTACATGTATGTGACTGGTAGTACATGTATGTGGCGGGTGGTACATGTATGTGGCGGGTGGTACATGTATGTGACTGGTAGTACATGCGTGTGGAGGGTGGTACATGTATGTGACTGGTAGTACATGTATGTGGCGGGTGGTACATGTATGTGACTGGTAGTACATGTATGTGGCGGGTAGTACATGTAGATGTGACTGGTAGTACATGTATGTGGCAGGTGGTACATGTATGTGACTGGTAGTACATGTATGTGATTGGTAGTACATGTATCTGGCGGGTGGTACATGTATGTGGCGGCTGGTACATGTATGTGACTGGTAGTACATGTATGTGGCGGGTGGTACATGTATGTGACTGGTAGTACATGTATGTGGCGGGTGGTACATGTATGTGACTGGTAGTACATGTATGTGGTGGGTGGTACATGTATGTGATTGGTAGTAAATGTATCTGGCGGGTGGTATATGTATGTGACTGGTAGTACATGTATGTGGCGAGTGGTACATGTATGTGGCGGCTGGTACATGTATGTGACTGGTAGTACATATATGTGACTGGTAGTACATGTATGTGGCGGGTGGTACATATATGTGACTGGTAGTACATGTATGTGGTGGGTGGTATATGTATGTGGCGGGTGGTACATGTATGTGACTGGTAGTACATGTATGTGGCGGGTGGTACATGTATGTGACTGGTAGTACATGTATGTGGCGGGTGGTATATGTATGTGGTGGGTGGTACATGTATGTGGCGGGTGGTACATATATGTGACTGGTAGTACATGTATGTGGTGGGTGGTATATGTATGTGGCGGGTGGTACATGTATGTGACTGGTTAGTACATGTTTGTGGCGGGTGGTATATGTATGTGGTGGGGTGGTACATGTATGTGGCGGGTGGTATATGTATGTGGCGGGTGGTACATGTATGTGTGCGGGTGGTATATGTAAGTGGTACTGTACGTGTATGGGAGGGTGGGGAGGGCCAGTACCATTGTACGAATATTGGTGGGTGGGGGGGCCAGTACCACTGTACGTGTATGGGAAGAGTGGTGGTGGGCGAGTACCATTTTACGTGTATGGGAGGGTGGGTGGGTTATTACATGGATGGTTAGGTAAGTGTTTCAGGGCTATTGTGCGTGTTAATAATTGTATTTCACGGGATGACTATTTAATTTCTTAAACAAAACATGAAGAATGGCCACAGTGTTCTCATTGTACTTAACTTATTATGTGGTGGAAAACATACAGGGAATATCTTATTGAAAATGCTTGAAATAAATGTTAAATTAATTAATTCCACATAATATATGTAAACTACACGCCTGGGACCAGCTCCTTCAACAATAAATATCCAACTTATTAAATTTTATTTCGATATTATAATTGTATGGATTAAATTTGAATTTGAGGATGAAAATTGTTCTGGCATTGAACTTTAACGTGAGGACATTAACCACTCCCACAGTTAAAAAATTTAATAATTAAATAATAACCATTACCTAATTCTGTACTAATAAAATTCTTGTATTGTAAGGTTGATTATAAGTGTTCTGAACTACTCGGGTTAAGGCACCTTAGGCCTTTGTAATTATAAGTGTGCTGAACTACTCGGGTTATGGCACCTTAGGCCCTTGTAATTAGTTTGGCACTTTGCATTACAAATTGTCCAAAACTGAATTTACCTTAATGTAATTGAGGACGATTTGGATAGGGAATAAGCTTTAACATGATTTGGAGATTTAAGTCGTTTGAAGGGGCCTTTACTGATAATTCTGTAGTAAGGATGTAGCTATTCAACTATTTAGTATCACGTAATTTAATCTATATTGAACGAAAAAAATAATACAGATCGACAGTGGTATTATAGTTGACTTAAAAAGCTGATAATAATAAAAGTGC
>JAQJVL010008490.1:0-19569 GCA_035578905.1 Stictocephala bisonia
AATATTAGTTTTAAAAACCATCTATATGAAATATTTTTTCAATAAACGGATTAAATATTATTATTTTTTAACTGTGGCTTGTTAGGCAGTAAATTCAACGCTACTTTAAAAATAAAAAATATTATAAAGTACTTATTTTTTAAATGTTCAGTAAACACCAAATAATTTATTTGTGTAGATCTTATTGTCAAGATTTTGGTAAAAATGCAGTGACTGACTGTAGCTAATCTCAATTTTTTTACAAATTAAATATTAAACACATTTTTTATTTCTTTTAATTCATACAACTTACAAAATAAATCCAGTAATAAGCATTACTGTTTTTAATCATATCAACCCTTTTACTGCCAACTCTTTAGAAGAAAAACTATATACAGTTTTATAATTTATAAGTGTAGTGTAGGTTCATCAGATTTATTGGTGTCAGACTTGGCTACACCACAACTATATGGAATGAACGTTCCAGTAAATCAAGAGCAAGATATCTTGGGCGTATCCACTCTTGAAGCTAGAAGAAGAGTTGGGTTGGACTTGGCGTTTCTGTTCAAACTCAATGGGGCCGTTGAATGTCCGGACTCGCTGCAATTGACGTCAGAATCTCACGGAACACTTGGTCTATTGAATTGTTTGGAAGAAGACTTTTCTTCACCTTGTATGGATTCTCTGGCATCGTCCCTCGTTTGAAAAGAATTGCAAATTAAGTTTGCGGTCATGTGGACTTTTAGTCACTCCAGTAAGGGTTTTAAGAGACAATTACATAATTGTTTATATACTTAGTGCAAATTACTGGTATCGACTTACCTTCTCATCCATTGTTTTTATTACTTAGTCCATTTGTCTCTTGTTTATACTCCATAATATATAATTAATTTCATTTTTATTTCTTGTTTGCTATTTATATCATTGTTTTCAGTAGTTATCGTAGTTATTTTTCCACATTTTCGGTCGATATCTTTGCTGTTTCCTTGTTATTATCTTTTGTAGTTTGCAATTATTGCAGATGGCTATGTCCATTAGAAATAAAGAAATAACATACGTTACTATGTATATATATATATATATATATATATATTTTGCAATAAGGGAGACTTGCAACGCGCGCCAAAATGGGGTGCCCAGTGAGTGCTGAATAAAGGGTCAAGGGCCCGGATCTAGGGTTAAAAATGCCTTAGCATACAAGATTATTATATGCTAAGGCAGTTTAACCCTTTGGCTGTTCTGCAACGATATATCGTTTTTGGTAATCTGACCGAAAATTGTTACACAACGATATTTCGTTGTATGGATTTCGGCCGAAAAATGTTTTGCAACGATATATCGTTGTTACGTAATAAATTTGCCGTTCTGTCATTTTTTCGTCAAATACGCAAAAAATAAACGGAAGAATAGATAATTAAATTCCCTACATGAAAAAAATATTAAATACAGCATTCTTGCCGTTTTTATAATATAATCCTACTATTGAAAACATCGCGGTAATTCGGAAGGCCGTGGCTGTCAGCTGTGGCGCGCGCCTGTGTTTACGATGACGCATCAGTTGTTTTGGCGCCAATTGCTGTTTACAGTGACACTGAGTCGAGTGCTTCTTTGTGTTTAATAGTTTTTATTGTAATTAGTATTACATTTTTTCATCGAAATGAGTGCTAAACGATCAAAATCTCCTATAAGCGAGAACACTTTGATAGGAATTGCTAGAGATGCTGGTGGTGCTAACTTTGTAAGTGATAGTGGCAGTGAGCATGATTCTATTATGGACAGCAGTGATTCTGAAACAAGTGAAGACTTCATTGTTGATGACACAGATGAAGACCCGAGTTATGATCCTGAGGTTAGCACGTCAACGGGAATTACAGGCAACAGATTGTTACATTTACCACCCGTTTTCTCCCAAAATATATCACCATCTTCTGACTCTGAGGACGATGAACCTCAAACTAGGCCTAGGCCTAATGTTCAAAGGGGTAGGGCTAGGGGAAGAGCTACTGCTGAGAGACATAGGCTTCAGCGAAATGATATGGCTGATGATGATAGTAGTTGGGATGAGGTTGAAGAAGGTAGTGATCCACCTTACAACCACCAGTTTTCATATTCTGAAATAAGTGAACCTAAACATTGCCCCCCACCAAACTCTAAACCTTTTGATTATTTAACATTGTTTTTCACAACTACTGTTTTGAACTTGTTTGTGACGGAAACTAATCGTTATGCCAGATCTTACATTCAACAAAATCAGGGGACTCTTTCACCTTTCAGCCGAGTAATGGGTTGATGTCACATTGGCTGAAATGAAAGCATTTTTGCATTTTTATTTTTGGCAGTTTTATTGAATATGGGGATGATTAGGAAGCCTAGCATTGCAAGCTATTGGGATACAGATTATACACAATCAACACAAATTTGCAAAAATTATGACCTCAAATAGATTTATTTTAATTTTAAAGTTCTTTCATATTGTTGATGTCAACAAACTAGTTCCTCATGGCCAGCCTGGATATGACCCTTGTGGTAGGTTCCAACCTATAATAGACCATGCCAATAGGTTATTTAAACACTATTACTATCCTACCCAAGCCCTGTCTGTGGATGAATCTTTAGTAGGGACAAAGAAACGTGTGGCGTTAACCCAGTACTTACCAAAGAAAAAACACCATAAATGTGGCATTAAATTGTGGGTCTTATGCGACTCAGTCACCCGCTATTGTTGTGCCTTTTATTGTTATAAAGGTGCACAAAGAAACGAACAAAATGAACGTGTTGTAGAGACAGGTTTGGGAGGGAATGTTGTCATGACATTATTACGGATGGCAAATTGTTTGAATAATGGGCACCATATGTACCTTGATAATTTCTTTACATCAATAGCTTTTGCTAAAACCCTGTATAGTCATAATACCTTCCTCACTGGCACACTAAGAAAAGATAGGAAAGGTATTCCTAGAACACTGTTAGGAAAGTATGCTGTTGGGCAAAAGAAATATGTGAGAAAAGGCCCTATATTAATAATGGCACACAGAGAGAAACAAACAAACTCTTCTCAATTTCTAATTTTATCAACTGACTGCCAGGCTGCTACTGAAACTTACTCTATTAGGAGAAGTGGACGTGTAGTTATAAAGACAAAGGCCAAAATTGCCCATCAGTACAATAGAGGTATGGGTGGCATAGATTCAACAGATCAGATGTTGTATGTGTACATTGACGAGAGGAGGACGATGAAACATGCCAAAAAAGTAATTTTTAATGTATTTGGACGTATGGTACTGAATGCATATATTCTCTACAAGATGAACACTACCGAACGGCCCATGAAAAGATCTGAGTTCAAGAAAAAAGTTATAGGCGACCTCTCTGCAGAATGGCTAGCTGTAAGAACTGTTCCTCAAGAACTTCAAGGTGGGGGAGATGGCCCGACAAATCGTTTTGGACTTAGGAAGCTGCCTGAAAAGAAGGAAAAGTTGTGTAAAACATGTTCTGGTAGTAATAATCCTACAGGGAAGAAGAGGAGGTCACGCACCGTGTGCATTAGGTGTGGACTTGGTGTCCATGCTGAATGTTTAGTGAAACATGTGTGCGAGTAAAAAAAAAACTTTAAATATGTAAATATGTAAATATTTTGTTTTTGATACATTTTATTATATTTCATGTAAACTGTGAGTTGTGAACCATATTAAAGTGGTTTTTATTCAATAACAAAAGACAGAGAGACTTTACACTATATTCTGACAAATCGCCTTCAATATCAGGTAAGACATTATTTTATATTTTTTTTATAACTTTGTCAAATATACTACAAATTAGTTGAAATTTTCAGGATCTGCTAACAATTATATGGCCTTTCAATTAAACACACCATCAACACAATATACAAACATATAAAGTACATTTTATAACTACAAACTAAAAAAAAATAAAAAAAAATTAAACGAAATAATATATTTTAAAAATTTTTTATTTTTGCGATGAAAAATAAACTACAATATTTTATTATAAAAGCCCAATTAATTCTCTAGAGAACAGTACTTATTTGATGAACATAGGGTAATTTATAAAAAAAGTTGTAGATTTTTAAGTAAAACACTGCAAAATTGCCAATTTTAGCTGAACATTCAGGGGTACTACACATGTAAAAAATCCAAACATTTTTGGGATTTTTTTTTGCTGAACAGTCAAAGGGTTAATGGGTCGTTGTTCAGATGTTCAGCCTGATAGAGCGATAACAACATTATCAAATGAAATGGCCAAAAAATTATTTTGAAAAAACATCTTGTTATTAATAATTAGATTATTAATAATTATGTGGAGGTTTTTATTTTAAACGATTCAATGGAGGTTGTCACCGTTCAAATTCCTGTGGGGGCCAGCAGAAATTAACTTGTTACGTTTCGTCCGCTGCCCCATAACAAACAACTTTAAAAATCCACTGACATTGAAAGAGATTAATAATTCGAGTTTTGTAATACCTTTAAAAATAAACACTGTTCCTCCTAACCACACAAGCTCAAAAGGATGTGGTCCGTTTGTACAAAAAAAAAAGCTATAGCTGTAGTTTGTAAGCAGTAGTTTTAACTTTCAGTCTTAAAATACTGATATTCTCAGGTCAACAATTCTTTTACCACGATATTTAACAGGCCATTATCTGCTGGTATTTTTCATAATTGCTTGAAGAGGAGAGCAAAAATATCCAATTATTGTTATACGTATATATTAGTTTAATACTAGAAGTAAGTAAGATGTAATATCGTCTATGATATCGTTGGCCCGCGGCCGGTCATTTTAATGTGGAGGTGGATGCACAGGTCCAGAAGAATGTTTACTATCTGCAAGTTGTGTTGTCATTATGGGAGTACGCATGTTTTAGATATTGTAAAATGTTTTGGACGATAGTTATGATGGTATCTTGTGTAAAACTCCTCTTTATACCTGCTTAGTAAGTTTAGTTCAATGTTTTGTGTGTGCTGGCTAAACTATAATTTATAATACTTAAAGTGAGGTTAAGATTGTTGGTATAGTTAAGGATTTATTTACGTGTACATTTTATTTACACTTATCATAATTAGTTATGAAAGATGTATGTCTAATACATCATCATTATTTTTAGTTCATATTTATGGTGCGTTAGTTGATAGTTAATTAATTTGACAGTTAATTTTTTTATATTGTTGGGTGTTTTACAAGCCTTATGCCATTGGCAGTATTACTATGGTATACTTTAGGGAAAGGTCACTGAGCAATTTTCAACACAGGAAAGATAGTTTCACTTAACTCTAAATCTGCAAAGCAAGACAATAAAATTTGAAATGTTAGGTTAACTATTGATCTGATGATGGGGGTGACGAGGGCTATCATTGAGTCCCTTATTGCAACCCTCTACCATGGCTTCCAGTGCTGTGCAATATAGCTCTTCAGGGTTTAAGATGCAAAGAGGTACTTTTCAGAGAGTTCAAAAAGATCCAATCTACTCCAAACCTTCCCATTTTGGAAGCTAACCCTCAGTGTGCAGGGCAGCTAAATATAGAAAACTATCTCTTTAACAAGCTTTTCAGTTAATCTCAAAACAATTTTTGCCAAAAACCAAATGAGTGTTAACTTGGTAGGTATATATGTTTGACGACCAAACAAGTTTCCGGTATCAGACCCTATGACTTTCATCAGTGGAGTTAACTTTCCTTGTAAGAAATGGTCTGTGTTGAGTCACTTTCAAATGGGTGAGGGAAGATGCAACTATTGGATGAATAAATTAGGAATGGCAAATGATTATGTGGGATTGCAGAGCCAAATTTCAAACTATGGACCACTTGGATAGTGATTGCCCATAGTGTTCTTTTCAGAGAGGTCTTCATTCAAGTGGAGGAGTAAGTGTTGAATTGTTACGGAATCTGGTTTTAGCTCTATGAGATTGAATATTCAAAAACTAAGGAACAAGTATTTTTTACTTAAGATTTTATTATATTTAGATACTAAACTGTCAATCCAATTCAATAATTTTCATTTCCCTCATTTTATTTTGGTAGCAACTGGCTTTGAAAGCCATTCGATATTTATGTACTGTCATATGAGATACTACTTTAATTGCATTGCTTATGAAATTATGAAAAATGGAAGACAGAGTTCTATTTAAATTAAGAATAACCGTTTCAAATTTTTTTGACATTATAAGCCTATTAAAAACCTAACAAAACTAAAATAAATTAATGTATTTGAGAAAAGAAGTTTTATCCCGTACTCAATTAAAATAAAAACAATTTTATACAGGGCTTGTAATGTTATCATCACATATCACGTAAGATACTTGCTCATTTGAGTGTTGTTGCAATATTAGTTCTTGGTAATTTCTCTTTTGTCTTTTCCTGATTTTTAGCCTAAGTTTATCATATACAACATTAAACTCAACATTACTAATTTCATTAGAGACTTGTGTATTAACTTACTTAGCAGTCTTTGTAACACCTCCATTCATATTATATTCATCCATTATACCCGAATTATTTTCGGAACTGGAGAAAAATTGTCACAAGAAATAAAATAAATTATGAATTAGTAGTAATTTTATTTGGCAAACAGTTAGGTTTGTGAAAAAAAAAATTGAAATTACGTGTTTAAATAGGCCTGTACAGTGGTAGATTTAGGGACGGGGCTTCTGGGATCAAGCCCCCCCCAAACCAAATAAAATGTTAAAATTACTACGGTAAATAAAACAATACCAACAGAGTTTTAACTATATTGAAAAATTTTTGACAATGTGAAAACCATTTTCTTTTTCACACTCACATTAACATGCATTTTTAGCATGAATTATTACTATGACAATAAGTAACACAACTAACTTAATAAAAACTGATATTTTGATATGAGCGATGATAAGAAGTGAAATATGTGAGCAAGCCTCTCATGTGAGAGGAGCGAGAGGACCGACGATTCTGATGTAGTAATGCCACACGGCGATAAGCACGGAGGACTGCCCTATACACAAAGCGGTGCTGAACTCATATGATTAAAAACCTATACGAAACCAACGCTTTATACCGAAGTGGCTTGTTCCAAAATCACTAAATATCATCATCAGACTAACAAACCCTACAACGATATTCTAAGATCCATTCCGTGTAGATAAAGTTGTTTTAGCAAATAAACAACTATTTTTCTTGCGAGACAAAAGTATTCTTAAATGCATAAAATAAATAGAACGCACTATTATTTTGTCACATTCACATATTAATTAACATTATGGTTGTAATAGCATAATGGAATTTTGAACTTTGGGCCAATACTTAAACTTTATTATTACTTTGAAGTTACATTTTCAACAATGTTTAGTTTGTTGATACTCATTACAATATAAAATATTGAAATATAAGTTATATACTTGCGTTTGATATTTTAAAAAATATACAAATTCAACAAACAGTAATTTTGTATATTTTGCTATTTTGTAGTAATTTTAGTTATTTCTACATAGTATTTATATTTTTTTTGCAGCAGCAGTAGTTTGAAGACAGGAATATTCTTCTTAAGAATTAGAGCTGCATCCCTTAAATTAGACAACATATCAGGCTTTTGCAAGTCCTTGACTACCGATCTTACAGCAGAAAGCAGTTAGAACCAAATCTTTAGTCGTGTATGGGACTGTAAATATAAAAAATATAGTTATTTTCAGTATGGTAATAATATAATTTTTAGACTGCAAAGTCTGTCCACCGAGGATACCGGCTAGGAAATAAGTTTGATCAAGTGTGCGTATTTGACAACCGAGATTTTATTTAATAGACGTCCATTTCCGGAGCGTAACCAGTGCCAAAATGTCAATCAGACTACAAGCATATAAAAATGTTACGTATTGTAATAATAGTAATATCATACCTCAAAAACTGTACAACGAGGGACACCAGACGTAAACCAATCCGCTGCTCGGCACGTTTTTGTCGACTGACTATTCAGTTATTTCACGTCCAATTTAGACATAATCAGTACCAAAATGTCAATATAGTAATATATTATAAGTGTATAAAAGATTATTTCATTGCGTACTGCAATAATAATATTATGAGGCCTCGGAGTCCGTCCATTGAGGTTCGCTATTCGTTAACCTATCAGGATTTTCGCACGTCTTTGACAACCGATCTTACAGCAGAAACCAGTCTGAATTAGGCCTAACCTGTACCAAAGTGTTAATCGTGTATGGGAATGTATAAAATAAAAAATGTAGTCGTTTTAATTATGATAATAATATAAATATGAGACCCCAAAGTATGTCCACCAAAGATACCGGCTATTGAATTAGTCTGATAAAGTCTGTGTCATTTACATCCGAGATTTTATTTAATAGACATCCAGTACCAAAATGTCAGTAGGTTGTAATAATATAACCATATAAAAAATTATTGCATTAAGTATTGTAATAATAATACCATCAGGCCTCAAATTCAGTCCACCGAGGGATGCCAGACGAAAACTAATCTGCTACACGGCACGTCTTTGATACTGGCTATTCAGTTATCTTACATCATACTCCATACTTATTTATTATTGTTTAAAAATAGATTCATCCGTTTACATTTAAACTAAAATAAATTAAAATAATTAAGATAGAATAGTAGTTCTGAACAATAATAATTTGTATGTTCTAATAATTCTGAATATTATAACAACCTTTAAAATTCCAATTTATTATGAGGCTTGGGCAATAACTGATATGTATGAAGTTCATATTAAATAATTTTCCTAGCTTACATTAAGTTGTTTTATTTATTATTTAGGTATTTTCCTATAGATAATAAAGGAAAATACTTTTATTTTTATGGATAATAAGTAATAGCGTTTTACATCTTAAATGTCAAATTGTCTTTTAAGACCACTGATTTATCACTCAAGAAAAATAAAATAAAATAAATAATATATATACTACCAAAATCAACATAAAACTAAAAGTTGACAATTTATGTGTTTTGACAAGATTTATAGTCTATTATAAAATGCAAAAATATTGTGGCAAGCATATCGATAACATAGGCTTAAAAACAAAAATATAGGTGTAAATGGTTCAGCAGGAATTACATGTTTTCATGATGAAACTTGAATTAAATGTTAAATTGTTTAATCGTGTAAAAACGTGTTTGATGCACAGCTAGGCTTGACCAAGACTGGGTTAAAATTAACTATTGAAAACAGCGAAATAATCATATTTGTTTGCTGGGCACTAGTTGAATTATGTAATACACTCTATATAAGTCAGTGTTTTTATAGTTGTCTGGCTGCGCAACTGCTCGGCAAATGATTGTCGGCCGGGCAACTCTAGTGGTCTCTTATAATAAGGGCTTAATATATTTGCTACAGTTAAAATTTATAGTAGCCTTTAAATTTAAATTCTTGATTCTGAGAAGTTAGGAATTGGCTTTCTATCATGTTAATGGTGATAAATATCTATAGCTGGATAATATACTGTAAGTAAATTCTTCATTATTAACAATACATTGTTTCATTAAAATTTTATCTTTTTATGATTTTTACTTTCTCCCATATGCATTAGCATAGAGAAAGTATTGTGATCGTCCAAAAAAAAATATTTTTACAAGTTGGTCTTAAAAATCCAATTTAGGATCCCCTGAACCAAAAAAGTGGTTTTTTCGAAAAACACATTTGATGTCTGTCCATATATGTCTGTGGGTATGTGCAGTTCGCTGAAGACCAAAGGGATGGATAAATTTTTATCAAATTTGGTATGTAGGTGTATTTAGCCAATATCTCCAAACAGTTTTTTCACTTTTTTGAAATTTTAATTTTTTTTTTATTTTTATGGGGAAAAAACATACGACTTTTTCTCAAAAACGGTTATAACGATTTTGATTAACTTTTCAGGAAAAATGTAAATTACAATATCAAATATGTTAGTAAAAACCGCATGTCTCTAACTTGACTAGTTTTTGAGTTATGAAAAAAACTATTTGGGAATCAATCTGGTAATTTTCAAAGTTATTATTTTTTTGTGTTTAATATGGGGGAAAGTTTGTGCCAATTCTTTGGAACCATTTATTTTATATTATTTCAGCTAATATAAAAAAATGCGAAACTCTTAAGACGTCCACGGTTTGTGCATTCTACCTATCTATTGGTTTTAAATTTATTATTACCAGTAAGCAGTTCATAAAATGGTGTGTTTTTATAAAATTTGATACAACATTATGTATTCATTAATATGAGGAGGGCCTACTAATCTATATACAGGGTGGACAAAAAAATGGAAACACTTTAACAACTTTTTCATGACTTCACTTTCAAAAGTGAAATCTTGTTCATGATCATGGTTACAAAACACTACTTTTTGACGGCATTAACGACATCTCATCTTTTCAGGGGGCGGCCCACGAGGAGTTAATTGAAAATCTTTAGTGTAAGCCTAGGTGTTTGGTATTAAGTGACAGGTCTATTCAAGAGAAATTAATTGCCGCAAACCAGACTTTGAAAGGTTTATTCTTTCTAGAGTAGCGGTCATTTGAAATGAAAGTAACTAATTTGAACAATATTATATCTCTATATCTTTATTTGATGGTTTTAAGTAAATTATTCTGATCAAAAATTATACTTTATGGAACTCAATTGAGGAGCTGGGTGGAAGAAGGGCACTTTTGAAAATCAGTAGTTTTGAGAAAAATGGGTCTGAAAGTTTGACATTGGTTGAAAACATAGTTCTAATTGTAAAATCTAATTAAGTAATTGCAAGAAACATTAATTTACTTATCTATAATCATTTTATTGGAGCTGTTCCTTTTTGTATATAGTTATTTTAATAATCATTAAAGTAATAGGAAGTAAAAGTGCCCTTTTTTTCATACAATGAGGTTAAAATAATGAAAAACTTTTAAAATTTAAACAAAACATTTTTATTGGAGGTAAAAAACTGTCAAACATCAACCCATTGATATTTTGATTGAAAAATATAATAAATACTGCTAAACGAAATATTTAAATCACTCAAAACTATTTGTGCTGAATCTTTTCAACTCTACAAAATAAAAAAACCTAAAATACATTTCTTTCAAACCAGTCTTTTCCAGATTTATCTAAAAATGGCATTAATGCTTTAATGTCTTTCATTTTCATGGAGTTTATTGCCACATCATTACATGTTCCATCCATTTCAGTTGAAAAAAGGGTAGAGGATTTTTTAATAACACGAAATGGGATTGAAATTCCCTCAAGATAGGCAAGATGAGCAGTCACAACACCTTTTGTGTATGTTATTACACTGTACTGTTGAATCTTCCAAGTTGCTTTCTTTGTTTTAGATTTCTTGAACATGAAGGGTTCTAACATTTTTGTCCAGTTTTTCAAAATGTCCTTTGCATGAATAACTTCAAATGCACTGGGTTTATCGCGACACTCTTCAAGTATTTTAACATATTCATCAGCTGTTTGTATTATTTCTTTTTTCTTCATTTTTTGTGAGTACACCCCAAAGTTTCTGTCGCATACACAGTACGAATGTCCTCTTACTGGGTATATGTGTTCTATTGTAACTCCTAACATCTTTGACAACCAAGCCAAAAATCTGGTAACTTTAACACTTTTATTTTGGGCTCCAGTGGCATCCGAGAAAAGAATGATTTTTTTTGTATACTGATTAATCTTTTTACTTATATAATCATACACCAAAGAGCAAACACTGTCACAGTTTTTCTCTCCTTCGTTTTCCAAATACCAATAAAAAGCACTTGCGTTGTCATTATGGGTATGAATATTAAATATGTAAAACCAAAGAAGTCTCTTATAAAACTGAGCATTAACTACAAGTTTTGGAAGAGGTCTGTTCTGGGCAAAATCGAATTCAAATACCAATAAGGATTTATCATTTTTACATTGAGTGATGTAGTTTGCTTTTATCTCCTTATACTTTTCAAATTTTTTCAAATGAAGATCATATTTTGTCTTACACGGATCATCTGGATTTTCTAGAAGTAAAGTTTTGCATTTCGAACAAAAGTCACAAACATCACTCCTTGGTTGCCTAAAAGCATACTGTGAATTAGTCCTAAAATACCTGTGGTATGTTTCATACTTCATTTGCAAGTCCTCTTTAGTTTTTCTTTAAAGTATTCCTTAAAAAGCTCGTAAAGTTGTTTTACATTAAGATCAGGATTATCGTAATACATTTTTTTTGTTTTATTTAAGGAATAGTGGCTTTGAGATGATGGGATGGAGGCCCAGTGTTCTTCAACCATTTTCCAAACCATGCCCTTAATTTTATGCGGTCTATTGCTGTGTTTCCCTCTCATGTCTTTTACAGTGATTTGTCCGGCATTCAGTTTTTGCTGTATAATACGCACTCGCTTAGCAGAAATTTGCAATAAACTTATGAAAAATTTCTTACACACATTATAAGAAGTACACCCTACACTTATTTTATATTTCCAGCTAGAGATGCGTTCCTTACAAACACTATTCTCTATTCTTCTCTTAGGTGTTGAAGGTATTAAAGAATTAACCACAACTTGATCTTGAGAATCTTTATCACCAATGTCCCAGAATGATTGAAAAAACTTACTCTGCTCCTGCATTGGGACATTTTGAAAACAGTTTTTCTGACAACACTTTGATATGGATTTAAACTTCTTTGCTTCTATTACGAATCCCTTTGTATTTTGATAGGACTCACCTTTGTCTTTTCTCATCTTGGTGGCATTTCTCTTCCATGAAAACTCATTTTTTAATTTACGATAGCCTTTGTTTGTTACCTTTAAAGATGGATCACACACTTCAGTAACACTTAAATCACTTGCACAACTAAAATCACTATCACTTATACTGCTATTACTCATTTTATTAGTTATATATACCTTTTAAATGCAAAATAAACACAATTAATAATGAATTAATTGAATATCCGTTAAGTTTTAACATATAAGTGACACCGCACAGCACAGACACGTGCCTTACAGACGTGAAACATGCGATGACTGGAAAAAGGGCACTTTCGTCGCGCCACAAAAAGGTAAACAGACCAGCTGATCTTGATAATATTGAAATGTTTCATGCAGTATCTGATAGATGGCATTCCAAGCTATCAAATGAAGCTATGTCCCGAAAAAGGGCACTTTGTCCAAAGTGCCCTTCTTCCACTCAGCTCCTCAATTATTCAAAAAATTAAATTATCAAATTATCTACGGTAAAAAATAATGTTGTTGTGAAAGCGTTTCCCTATTTTTTCCACCTTGTATTTTGCTTTAACATCATTGATTTATTTCAAACAAAGAATAATTAATTGTAATGCTTGTTGCAGTCGATCAACAGACTTCGAAGTGCATCGAAATTGGCTTGCTATTACACACAGCCTTCCTATACAAAGATGGTATACAGAGGCAACATCGGAATGGACGTTGGATTACCCTCCATTTTTTGCATGGTTTGAATATCTTCTCTCCCAGGTTGCAGTGTTTTTTGACCCGAAAATGCTGGAAGTGAGAAATTTAAACTATGCATCCAACGAAACAGTACTGTTCCAAAGGTTATCAGTAATTGCGGCTGATCTGATTTTCGCATTAGGCATCAAAGAGTAAGATTGCATTATTAAATTTCATATATTTGAACAAGAATAAGTTATAGCATTTAAAATATTATTTTAATGTGGTATGACATTTTGAATAAGAACTATTTATCTCCATCTACTTTTCATTGTAAATAGCTGTATAGAAAATATGCCATTTTTTCATAAATCTACCAATAATTTTTTTTTAATTTTCTTATATACCTGAGAAGTTATAATAAAACAAAACCAAATTTAAATCAGAGTTAAATTCGTAATAAAAGTTCTTTTATCTAAAAAAATTGACATAAGATACTATTGAAAGAGAAGTAGCCAACTATTGACACTCAATTTCATTGGACATAAACAACATCATTATTACTGCAAAATTAGATTTTCTATTACTTAATAGAAGTTATTTTCCTGTCATTATAGCAGAAATAACATATTCAGATCCAAATTCAACACAAGTAATAGCCTAATAATAAGCAAGATAAACTGCACAATAAAATGAGTTGAAGGCAAATTTGCCCAATACCAAATACATTACAATAAATTTTCAATTATGTTTATGTCATATAATACTTTTGCCCTGTAGAATAGAAAAATGTTTTAAACAATCAAAGGGCTGCAAGGTCAAATCAAAATAATAATAAGCCTAGTATCAACAATTTATTATTATTTTGACATTTGCATGTAAACATACAGATGGCTCAGCTTAACCGTGCTCGTGGACTCAACTGTACTATCCGTTCTCACGACGTAGAAGTATTTTACATATTCGTTACTTAAATAAATAATAATATTTCATTTGTTATGTTATAATAACACAGATGTTACAAAAAGATAATATTTTACATATATTTTTAAATGTCTAAACCGTATGTTATTTGTGTATTTGAGATCATTAAAATTAAAATAAAAACCGCATAAAATAACACTATTTAAATGTTACTACAGTACAAATAAATAAATATTAGTAAACAGTCAATAATAATTACTCTAGGCCTCATTAAAAATTATTCAGAAACAATGTTAATTATTTCCAATTAATTAAAAATACAGGTTATATTTACAAATAGAATTAAAACAAAATGATTATTTACCGGTGCATTTCAATTTACACCAGTAACTAATATTTTCTCGTTTGCAATCACCTGATCAGTATAACGTTTTCAGAAAAGTACCCCTACCCTGTCCTGCTTCTATTAAAACTATTCTCCAGGTCGCACACACCTTTAGGCTGGGCCAACTGTAATATACATAATCAGCTTTGTTTTTATTGTGATGATATATCTGTTATAATAATGTTGAATTTTGTTTGATATTGTTTACAAAAAGCTAAACTATGTAATGTTTTTGTAAAATGTTGCATTGCTACATATATACCAATAAACAAAGCGTTTTCCATTTTAATTTATTTATTTATTTAATTTTATAAAAATGCTACAAAACAGGCAAAGCCCAATTACATTATAGCATTAAATATATATCTAAATAATGAACAGCATGCTTACATTAATTTACTACAGAATATAATACAATAGGTCTATAAGGTTTTTATTTTATTTTTTATTTATTTTGTTTTTCCAAGAGCACTATAATAAAGATAAATTGAAAAAAGCTAAGCGTAAAACAATATCCAAGTAATAAATAAGTTCACAATCATGGACAAAATAAATTATCAATAAACATCTTCAAAAGACAATAATCAAGCCCTATAATTAACAATAAACAACAGTGATCAACAATAGGACAACAAATAACAATAAAGGATGCAAAAATTCAGACGAAATAACAACAATACATAGAAATATAACTTATAAATACAACCAATAAATACAATGCATATAAATAATTAAAAATTTATTTTACTTAATGATTTACTAAATTTAGACTGAGAGTGTAGAAAAATATCAGTATCTGTGATTAAAAGAGAATTGTAAAGTCTCACCATAGCATTGATGGACGAATTAGACCCAATATTGGAGCGGGCAAAATGAGTGGAGAACAGCTGCCGATTACGGGAGTTTAAACGAGGCACAGATATATTTAATCTAGTCAGTAACGTCATATCGTCGATCACGCCGTTCACCAATTGATGCAAATAGATTAGCATTGCTATTTTTCGCCTCCTGTATAGTGAATCAAGATTAAACATTTGAATCAGCTCAGAATATGGAACTAAAGTTGTATAGTAACCAAAAGCTTTAAAATACAAATATCTCAAAAAACTTTTCTGAACACTTTCAATTACGTCTACCAAATATGCAACATGCGGATACCAGACAACAGACGCATACTCAAGCTTAGATCTAACAAGAGAACAATACAACAACTTCAAAGTATTCACACTACTTAAAAAATTTCCAGATCTACGAATAAACCCTATAACGGAAAATGCAGATTTACAGATAGAAGTAACATGCTCATTAAAATAAAATCTTGAATCAAAGTGCACACCGAGATCTTTTACTGAAGACTTTATATCTAACACTTTATTTCCCATTAAATAGTTATAATGCACAACATTTGATTCCAACTTTCGTGTGACAGACATAACAGCGCATTTGTCCACATGAAAACGTAAATTATGTTGACTCCAAACAAATAAACGATTTATGTCCTCCTGCACCTTTATACAATCAGCAACGCTTTCAATACTTCTGAACAATTTTAAATCGTCAGCATACAGTAAATAATTGCAATTCAAAATGCAGCCTTTAATGTCATCAATAAACAAAACAAACAATAATGGGCCCAAATTTGATCCCTGGGGTACACCAGATTCAACTAAAAATTCAGAAGATAAAATACCTTCTCAAAAGATACATATTGCTTCCTACCCCTTAAATATGAACAGAAAAATGTTATTAATGAATCAGACAAACCAAATGAATTTAATTTGGAAAGAAGTGCCAAATGATTTACTTTATCAAACGCTTTCTCAAAATCCGTATATAAAACATCAACCTGACTATTAATATCTAGGACAGAGAGACAAAATTCAGAAAAATTTAATAAATTAGAATTTATTAACCGGCCGGGAAAGAAACCATGCTGATGAGGACTGATGTAATTTTTGACATGCGTGTACAATCTATTATGTATAATTGACTCAAAAGCCTTCACAGGAGCCAACAAAATAGATACTGGCCTATAATTTTTAATGTCTGACCTTTCGTTCTTCTTGAAAATGAGTACAACTTTTGCACGTTTCCATTCAATCGGAAAACAATTGTTTTTAAGAGAAAGATTAAAAATGTAGTGTAAGGGAGAAACAAACAACTCAGCACAAACCTTTAAAATGTATGGAGGAATACCATCTGGTCCCACCGAAACTTTAGGTTTTAATTTTTTTAAAGCTGATAGCACTTCGGAATGTGAAATGGAAGTGATAGAAAGACAAGAAATATTGTGGGGTATCGGTGAACGGAGCGCGCGACGACAGAGCTCGGCACTGTCCAGCGGGCAAGCCTCGTACACAGAGCTGAAATACGAGGTGAAACTTTCTGCTATTGCTGCTCTCCCCTCCACTTCCCCTCCATCAATTGACATTACAGTAGGGCTTTGATTTATTGTTCTCATGTTCTTAATCACTTTCCAAAATGATGCTGGATCCGAACTAATTCTCCTTTCTAACAGTGTTACGTAATTATTGTAAGCAAATGTTAGTTTTTATTTCACTACGTACATTTTTATACATAAAGTATCTTGTAAACCATGCTTGTTAAATTTACGCCGTAGCCTTTCTTTCCGTTTGATCATAACAATTAAATCCGTACTAAACCAAGGTGGATATTTTGATTTATGTTTTATCGACTTGGGTACAAATAAGTTAAATATATTATACAACTCTCTGTAAAAATACTGAACAGCTTCACTAACATCCTTAATAATCATTAAATCCTTCCAGTCCTTATTTCTAATAGCATTATAAAGAGATAGAAATTCAGCTTTTTTAAAATTATAATTAGGTAAGAAAACCTCGTGAGCAGTCCTAATTTCATGAAACACATTAAAAGATATACTTAAAGGCGGATGGTGCTTATCAACAGGCACAGCTGGACAACATTCTCTGCTTACGCTAACACTATCTATATCTGATAAGACAAGGTCAAGTGTCCTACCTAATTGGTTAACAATGTTGTTTTTTGAGTATAATTTATTGTAAGTATAATTTATTGTTTGAGTATAATTTGAGTATATTTATTGTATCTTTATTGGGTATTGATAAAGAAAAGCAACTGTTTACAAATATCATTCCCCAAGCTTAAATTAAAATCAATACCAGTTATCGGTAAGTTAAAATCTCCCAAAATTAATATTTTTTCCTTCTTAAAATTAAATGAATCTAGTTTTTCAAAATACATTCTATAATTATGGATTGTCGAGTTAGGTGGGAAATAAACCACATAAATAACCACAGATTCCTTCTTAAAAGATTCTAATTTAACCCATAGATTTTCCCCTTCTGTTTCTAAACAATATAACCTGCGAGCTTTAAATCTAATGGATACTGCTAATAGAACCCCGCCTCCCCTAAACTGCCCTGTGTTTCTATCACGTCTAAACACCTGATAATCAGAAGGAAAAAGTTCCGAACTAGATACTGAATCATTCAACCAAGTTTCAGTTAAAGCAATTAAATCCCAATCACTAGTCATTACACTCAAACGGAAAGGCACGGTTTTGGATCTCAAACCCCTTACGTTTTGATAAAACAAACTGACAATATTACTACACATTAATATTCAATAGGCAATAATAAATAATTTATACTAACTAATAACAGGACATGCAAATAAATATAGATCAAAACCTTAGGCCTACTCATCTTATGAACAAGAAATAAATTATACATCGTAATAAGAAAATCATGCAAAATAATGTAAATCAATATAATATGCATCTTACGAACAAGCAATAAATTATATATTCTATCGAGAAGTTTGTGAGAATAAATACAAATTAAGAAAATGTGGATCTGATAAACAAGCAATACATTATGTATTATATCAAACAATGCGTGCAAACAAATATAAATTGAAACAATGCAGATCTTATGAACGAGCAATAAATTATATATTATAACAATAAAAGTGTCCAAAAAAATATAATTTAAAACAATACGGATCTTATACTCGAGCAATGAGTTACATATTATATCAAGAAATTCTAGTAAATAAATATAAATCAAAAAAGTATACATCTTACGAACAGGCAAGAAATTATATATTCTAATATGGAATTTGTACGGAAAAATATATAAAAACAGTATTCTACATATAAGCAGTGGACGAGATATAGTAACAAGCAATGAGTGCAAATAAATATATTATAACAATGAACCATGCATTATTAAAAATAAAATCATGCTTGTTCCTCTTACTAACCAAATGAAAGCAGTTCATTTTAGCTTATCCAAATCAGTCTTGGTAGTAATGTGAATCGCACGTTGTCCTTCTTTCTTTCTTAAAAATATCTTGCCAGCATTCGTGATCCAGGAATAATTATAATCATTTTTTTTCTTGAAATCCTGCACGTGCGCCCACAGAAGACGGGTATCATTTGACAGAGAGAGGTTCACGTATACTTTACTGTCACTCTGAAAGCCCATCTCCGTAGCACTAAAAGCTTTTTTAACACGAGCTTTCTGTCTCATCTGCTCCATGTCCAAACGCCTACAAAATTTCAAAATAATACCTCGGGTAGTATCAGGCTTGTTAGGGTTCACTGAAAGCCTGTGAACGGCATCTATCATGCTGTCTTCCAGTTTAAAATTTAGAACCGCTGTCACACGCTTTACCACAAACATAATGTTTTCTTTTGAATCTTCTGGTACACCCTGTATTTCTAATGAGTTGCTGCGGGAATACTGTTCGGCTGCAGCCAGTCTCCCTTGCAGATCACAGATTTGACGCTTTAACAAATTATTCTCACTTACCATATAATCTAATTTTTCTTGACAAGATGAAATCAAATTATTATTGGCTGCAACAGACTGTTGAACATCAGTCAATTGTTCGAAACATGATTCCACTGACTTGAAAGTA
>JAQJVL010008491.1:0-19593 GCA_035578905.1 Stictocephala bisonia
AAATTTTCATTTTTTTTTAGCACCAGATTGCAATTTTTGTTTAATTTCAATATTTTTTTTATTTTTACTCTGAATTTATTTTAGCCCTCCTTTTTATAAGTTATGACAAATATTTTACATATTATTTTACAGTTTATTTAACATATATCTTTATGAATATTTATATTTAATCACACATAAAAAAATCATTTCATAGATTCTAAAACAACTTTCCAAACTTTATTAATTATTCATTAAACTAAATAAATAGTGTTATAATGTATTGCTTACTTCATTTCATTGTTTTCATTTTTGAAAATTAAGGGTTAAATACTTGACTCGAAAAAAACTCGAGTTCAAAATTATGTCTAAAAACTCGACTCGAATCCTAAAACTGCTACTCGCACACCCCTACTGAAAACGCATAAAAATCACTCAATCAACAATTTTGATTAATGCAACATGTACTAAAAATTAATACTCAAATAAATACTGAATATTTATTTGAATTATAAATTAAAGCATATCACCTTGAATGATCATATACCTTGAAATAAAGTAAATTTAATGGACTTAAAACACATGGATGTAAGTGTATGATTCTAAAATTAATAGATATCAGATTTTGAAACATCACCTTCAATCTTAATATCAACCCAACCTCTGCGGTGTATCTTATTCTCTCCCACTCTGTTAAACAGAAATAACACATGATAATCCTGACTTTTCAGACAATATAATTGAATGGCTAAATTCGCCTTTTCCAGAGCAAGATACTAATAATGTTAGTGAAATGGACAATTATGTATATAAGATGTTAACTTGCATGACCCACCTGAATGCGTTTGACGCAATTATCTGTCAACAATACTTTACTAAATATAATACCATTGATTTTATACACAAATAGATTTCCCATCCAATGTTAAATTTTGAGTCTCAAAATATCACCTGTTTTTGTGGTCCATTGTGGAGCGCTAGTGTAGCTCCATGTAAATGTAATGCAGTTTAAAACAGCTGTAGTTGCGGGCCACACTAACTAACAAAATTACTGCCACAAATATTCCTATTGGATGGTTTATCTATTGTAGGTGTATATAATCAAGGATAATACTTAAAAAAATAGAATGTAAAAAACATCGTTTCAGAGTTATTAAATGGGTTTCCAACAAATAAGAATGAAAAATCTTTAAAAAATTTGTTTTCCCCTAACCATTATTTAATTCCGTCCAGACTAAAAACTGGGTTCAGCCTGGGAAGGGTTAAAAGCTTATAACCAAACACAAATACATTTGTCATAATTATCTCTTTAGGCTGTACCATTGATTATATATACCAAGGGGCTATACCTTCTATGTAATACAGGACTTTTAAAAAAATTACCTGATTTTAAATAGCTATATTGATTTAGAAAAAAAGGCTTTACTCAAAAATATTGGACATTAAAATACTCACAAAAGAATGAAGTTTACAAAATGTATCATAATTGTTCAATATGTCCTTCATTTGCTGCACATCTTTATTGAATTTGTCCCCAACTGTTCGTAAGGTGTCCATCAGAAATTCAGTTATCAACTATATGTTATCGGTGCTGGAAATGGAGGACAATATATTTGGGTAAAGCCCTTGTTTCTGATAAATTAGCTATTTAAAAAATGGTAATTATTTTGAAACACCCTATATATTAAGAGCAACCATACTGTGTGCACTTGAAGCAGGAAAAACCAATGGGAACAATATTTCAAAATTATTTTTCTTTTTTGAGCTCTTTAACATCGTGTGTGGTATTTCGAATACCATCGTTTGTCTATGGTGAATGGGTCAATACCATTGTACAACTATGGGTGGGTAGGCGAGTCAGTAACAGGGTGGGTCTATATCAGCGTAAGTCTATGAGTGGGTTAAATGGCATATTTATTAATTTTCTTTTTTCCTACATTAAGTAAAACTTGTTTACAAGTACGTTCTAATAATTTTGCTATAGCCAAAAAGATAACCTATAGCATAATGTAATCTATGTCAAATTATACAGCTCCTGAACGTAGGGTCAAGAATTATTGATCACTCTTCAATAATGTGTTGTTTACATAAAAATGCCTATGAGCCCACACACACATCAGGCAGTGTCTGGCTGGCATGGTATCTGGTGTAGGTATCTTAGTGAAAGGGCTCTCAGAAATCACAAATGTGAGTAGGACAAGTACTCTGTGTAGTAGTGAGTAGGACATGTGTTTGAGGTTACATGTTTATAAGAAGACTAGAACATCAGGAATAACATTTGTGTGCAAGCAGGAACGTCCAGCAAGCTTCACTGAAAAAATTCCCTGAGGTTTCTTTGATTTCTTGTAAAAATTTCACTAAACCCAAGTAGACACAATTACCTATTACAAAATAATCACAATGCACTGTTATAAATATTAGAACTTACTGATAAAAATGCCATTTATCAAAACTTTGAACAATGTATTAATAGACATCACGTGTAAGTAATATAGTACAAGCATTTACTCTTCAACTGCCAATAATCATGATCATTATGAATTTCACACATTTCCAGTGCCAAAGTCATGGTTGCAAAGAATGAAACATAAGTTCACTAATATATATACCATTAGTTAAATTTAAGAGCACTTAGCCGATTATTACTATTAATTTGAGAAAGCTATGTAAGATAAATAATCTACGAACATAATACACTTTAGAAAAAATAACAATAAAACACACACACATGTTATTTTGCAGTATCATTAACCTTTTACTGCCAACCTGTGGATGGATACACTTTTGGAGTATTATCTTACCTTACGGTGGAATAACTTTAGAATTATGGTAACACCACAATAATTTTATAAATTATTAATACTATGTACACAGTTATAAATATCCTATTTTATGTTAAGTTTTTTCACCAAATAACTGGAATTAAAAGCCATTCTTTCTGAATACAGTGGGTGCCAGTTTAATTTAGGGGGACATATTAAACCCATGGCATATGTACTGTTCAT
Organism: Stictocephala bisonia; assembly: GCA_035578905.1. NCBI lineage: Eukaryota > Metazoa > Arthropoda > Insecta > Hemiptera > Membracidae > Stictocephala > Stictocephala bisonia. The sequence continues at coordinate 2,985 of JAQJVL010008491.1, forward strand.
GATTGACATGCTTCAGAGAATCACCTTCGCAACGTGCCCTGCATGGCTACCGTACAACGTGCCCTGCATGGCTACCGTACAACGTGCCCTGCATGGCTACCGTACAACGTGCCCTGCATGGCTACCGTACAACGTGCCCTGCATGGCTACCGTATAACGTGCCCTGCACGGCTACCGTACAACGTGCCCTGCATGGCTACCGTACAACGTGCCCTGCATGGCTACCGTACAACGTGCCCTGCATGGCTACCGTACAACGTGCCCTGCATGGCTACCGTACAACGTGCCCTGCATGGCTACCGTACAAAGGAAGTAGGATGCCGCTTGCACCCTCAGGTTCTTTCATTACCATAAAATACTCTCAAGCAGGAAAGAAATACAAGGCACGTTTAAGAAAAAATACTGTTTTGGAACCCCACCATTTTAATGCTGCGTTCATCGCAAGTGCACTGTGTATTGTTGGCAAGCCACAACCACCGTTACGGAACTATTTGACAGTGTTTAGGATTGCTTATGAATGTTTAAAAAGCTTCCTCCAATTGAAAATGCTGCTGACTATAAGTACCCGCTGTTAAAGTTTTCTTTACGCTAAAGGTGTGAAAGCAGCTGACATTCATCATTTGGTCTGTGAAGTTTATGGAGAGAAGAATGAGTGAAATATGGCCGTACGAATGTGAGTAATGAGGAATTAGTCGATCACAGCCCAACAACAGCATAATTCCACCACAGTACTTCCTTTAAAAACATGCATTGTATAAAACAATTGATATGGTGAGATTTGTCTGTTCAATTTATTAATGTTCACGTAACATTGGTTCTTGTTTCTCCATTACTGTTTTTTCTAAAAAACGCTCACCTTTAACATGGAACAGTTCCTTTCTATATAAATGTTGGTTGAATGGAAGCTTAGCAATGACATGAGAAACTCATACCGTGTTACTAATACTTAAATTCAAAATTCTTAAACCATAACATGGTAAAAATTTACAGGTGAACAAAATTAGCAAACATTTTTCATAACAAATATTCTTTAGGCAGTTTGTTAAAGTCATCAAAAACTATTTTAGTAGTTTAATAATTTTCCAGTATCACAAAGGTTGTATCAAGGTTAGGGTAAACAATAAAATTTTCTTTGCAAAAACAAAGTTAAATTAGGGATCTAAATTAATAGTCGTTGACATCATTATTAAAGCTAGATATAAATGTTTATAGATTTAATAATCACATTTTCATTAGATTTAACAATAAATAATTAGGTAGGAATTAACTGTCCTTCATAAATCAGAGAAATGGTTTGATTTAGCTACTTATGATGTATGCAGCGGAGTTTACATTATATGTAATTTATGAAATCGCCTATTACTGTATATATTACTATAGTAGATAATAAAAATAACTGATTTTACAAGCAATAATAGATAGGGCACATGTTCAATAGTAGCAACAAGTATGCTACAAACGCACAGTATTCCACTGTCCTTACGTTTAATGGGCCCAGGCCATCAACTCTTTCATGTCTGGATCCTCTTCTTCGGCTTTGGCTGAAACAATTAAACATTTTTAAAACATGGTATTATTTATTCCTAAGATTAAAAAATACACTGTATTTGCATCTTGTACTTTCTAAATTAGAAAAAAATCTGTAATATTGAGACTACAACAAACAGAAAAGCTCTTGTAATGTGTAACAAAACTAAGAAGATAAGACCAAAAAGCAGTTAAAATAGACTGCGTCCAAACCTAGTATTATTGCTGGAAATACCAACTTCATTGGAGGATTATACTTCTCTGTCATGACATTACATTGTTACTTCAATGATTGAAAACAAAAGCAGTATTTTGAAGTAGTTTTTAACTTAATCTCTAGAATAATTCGAAATCAGGACATCAAGTATCAAGAAACATGTATAAAAACCTGCAAGCTCTACCGATTTATTTTAGTGATTACTGATAGAAATTTCAGTTTACGATATTTTATAATAAAGTCTTTTATTATAAAATATATCATAAACATTTTCATTTTTAGTATGTTTATCGAAAATAAAGAATTGTGTCAAATAAGAAAACCCCTTCCACGACAGCAGATTAGTCGGCAGTGTACATTGTTTTCAAACTGTTTGTGGTGTGAAGCCACGCACCGAAATTCAAATCATCAAATGAGACTGTTACCAACATTCTTCAGTTACAATCAGATATGTTTCTTTCATTTTTTTTAGTCAATAAATAATACAAGAAAGTAAGTTTTGTCTACCACTCTTCAAAGGTGCTGACCACATAAAAGAAATACCACCAGTAACTAGCCATAGAAAAAAAATAAACTAGTTACTATTGTGATTTTTGCTATAACATTATAAATGGGAATTAGGATATAGTCTATTATGATCTACAGCTAGAACAACAGCTTTTGTCTACTGGTCTGCACACATTAAAACATCAAACTCCATCAACATCGTCCTGCCATTTCCACACAAGGTTTGAACTGACAAGTTTGTACTTTATTTCTTACCTTCAGTAAATAGCTTATAAAACCATATAAATAAATCTGATCCTTGTGTAGTAAAACCTCCTGAATTGATTTGTAAAAACAAAAATTATGATATCTAGAAGTACTTTTAAACTACAGTGGAAAACCGTCAACACCTGCCAAGAGTGACACATAACATTTTCAGCACCTTGATGGGTGTTGACTGCAGTTCTGGGGTTAATAAAAATACCAGCTGTAATTATTTTATATCAAAGTTCACATACGTTTTAAATTATGATGTGAACTGAGGTGAAAAAAATCAACCAATGAAATTGATTTATTGATTATAAAATCCTTGGGTCTTATTTTAATTTAGCAATATTATTTTCAGACTTCATTTTACTAACTTATATACAAAATGATGAGTAATTATTAATACAGTAATACTATTGATGTAATAATTCATAAACTACATATATGAGGCATTAGGTCATGAATTATAAGAAAGGTTTGCAAAAGCAAACTTACCAGAAAAGTACGATAAGCACAAGACACTTAACAAAGTATAAGATACAAATATGTGTGTGCTACTGAAATTTCTTTCATTTACTTGAATTCATTTTATTCCTAGGAATAATGTTTTTTTAGTGTTCAGTGGCTAATCTTCTCAGATAAGTTTGTTATGCTATTTCTCCAGTTATCTTAACAGCCTAGAAACAGATTGCATGTACAGTGGCGTTGTACATGACTTGTGCATGTACTAATTGAACAATTGTCTGAGCTTGTGACAATGTTGATACTAACCATGTTACTAATGAACATTACAATAATAAATATCATCCAATAATAATAATAATATATATTTGACACATGAAATGAAAATTATCTTTATTAATAAGATGAATGATTCAGCATCTTATCTTTTATTTTAAAAGTTATCCATTTTATGTTTTCGCTGTTTTATACATATATTTTCACTGATTAACAAAATTTAATAGTCCCTTAGGCCTCAACAATGCATATTTATATGTTGTCAAATCCTTGTATTAGTCCATTTGATCAAGGCAACCAGTTGAGTGGACTAATGTTTTCATAAAAGAGCCCTCTCGCCTATGTCCAGCCGTCACTGTCCGTGAGCACAGACTAAATGTTACATAAAAGAGCCCTCTCGCCTATGTCCAGCCGTCACTGTCCGTGAGCACAGACTAAATGTTATATAAAAAGAGCCCTCTCACCATGTCCAGCCATCACTGTCTGTGAGCACAGGCTAAATGTTACATAAAAGAGCCCTCTTGCCTATGTCCAGCCGTCACTGTCCATGAGCACAGACTAAATGTTACATAAAAGAGCCCTCTCGCCTATGTCCAGCCGCCAATGTCCGTGAGCACAGACTAAATGTTACATAAAAGAGCCCTCTCGCCTATGTCCAGCCATCACTGTACGTGAGCACAGACTAAATGTTAATCAGTACAGTGTGACTAATACTATAACTATCATTGATAAAACATAAATTTCTTATTGCTTTATTGAGCATTAGGGACATGATTGTCCAAAGTTGATGGGCCTAAGGCTATTTAGGATTATTGAATTTTCGGATGATACAGTTAGCCATTAAAAGCTTGCAAACAATAAGTGTCCTAATATTTGTTGTCAGAAAATTGCCATTACCCTCTCCATTAGGTCTGTATATAATATTTCTTTGAATGTGCTTATGACAAAAACATAAAATATTTATTTATTTATATTCATCAAAAGAGACTTAACTAGTAAAAGATTACCAAAAATAATTGGTAATGCATAGACAACAACCTACCAGTAGGTTTGACACGAGCAGCAGGTACAGGCAGCTCCCCAGAGGGCACCGCTGGTAGTGCATCTGCCGTTGGACCAGTTCCCAACAGTTCTTTGTCCAACTCCTCTTGTTCCAGTTCTTCTAACTCCTTCTCCAGCTCATCCTAGAACATTATATCACTATTGATTCCCTGTAATATGGCAAACTCCAAGCAATGTCATAAATAATTTTAATTTAAGTTTCAATACATCGTTAAGTTCAATATCTTATACATGGTGATCATGCAGGTGTACACACTGCATTGTATTTGTGACAAATACAGTTTTACTTTACGAATAGCACATGATATGAAAGAAAAAAATACTACTATTAATGTTAGTATGATACACATAATTTATACACGTATTAACTACTATACTAATTACTTTCAATGTTGCATCAGTATTGTTGAGATTGCAATTTGCAAAATAAAATATTGTTTTAATACTACCAATATAACAGAACTTTGAACTGAAATTAAAAAAAATCCTGTCACTTATGGGACACATTCAATTATTAGGCATAACAGCAATGAAGGTATGTAGGGATGGCAACGATATATCGGAAATATCGATAAATATGTTTCGATATATTAGTATTGATATTTTCTTTCGATAATATCGGACATATCATTATATAATGACGTTATTCTCTCTCCTCAAACTCATCAATTCAAAAAAACACATTTAAATTGCCTCTTATGCGTACTAAACATGTACTTAAATAATAAAGTAACTTTATTTAGATTTTTTTATGTGAGGTTAACACACTAAAATGTAGTTTATTGTAGACCATTGGGCTGGAAACGAGTAAATGAAGTTCTGTGTGAGTTGACAATGCTGACTCCAAGATGCCTTATTGGAAAACCTTAATGAATTAATTTGTTTTGTTTTTAGTTTTTAAAAAAGCCTAAAGGCATTTTTAAATGTAAAAAACAAAAATAACAATAATATTACATTATTATATTATAATTGACATGCTAATTAAAGGTACCAGTATAGTTATTCTTATTTTGAGTTTTTTTTAATTCAATTTCACAGAACACAACTTGTTTCATGTAGATAAATACATTTAATTTTTATATTCAGTAGGCTATTCTAATTAGTGACAGCAAAACATGAGGGTATTTTTGATCACGACATAAGAGTTAGTGCATAATTTGAAACATAAATCATTTACAATTCGATATATAGGTTACCCGATATATCAATATTTTTTCTTTCAATATTATCGTTAGATCGATATTTGGTTTGCGATATGTTGAAAATATTTGACATCCCTAAAGGTATGTCTTGCAACACACAACTGTGATGTTGTGTGTTAATCAGTAGTTAAAATCTCAAGACGTCTGATTTCCACAGTTAGAAAGGCACGAAAATTAAATTATAAATGAAAATTAAGAGTTTTAAAGTTTCTTGGTTTATCAAAAAGCTTCTTGCCAATGCGTCTTCTCATTATGAAACAGTAACAGATAATAGATATGTTATCTAAAAACACAACATAAAAAATAACTATAAAACCTTCTGCTAACTCAGATCATATTTATAAGCATCACTGAGTGAAGAGATGAAGGCTGTTTTCTGTATCACCAAACGAGACCTCTTTAATACAGCTTAAGGGATACAAATTTGCAGTATGACAACTGTCACAAAAAAACCTTTTAAGACAAAGAGGATGGCAACAGTGAGAATGTTTCATGTTGCCATATCAACAACAAAACTACGTCGAGTAAGCAACACTTCACTGCAATTCCAGGAGAAACCATGTTTTTGGGATGTCTACGCAATTTGGCTTCCAGGGATAAATTCTTCTTTTAGATAATGAAATTCAAGTAATTTCTTACAGCCAATGAATTTTGAAAAAGATCCAAAGTTCTCGTGCTCACTGCTGGCCCTGAATCGGACCCTAGCCTCATCGTGTGAATGTTACATGATATAAACTAATGTTGATAAAACACTTATTAAAAAATAAAAAAGGTGTGCCTATATTGTAATAAATTTGTGTTGTGTGACGTATACTTGTACTGTATATATACCAAAAATTATCATGCTAATTAAAAAACTATAAAAAAAAAGGGTAAGAGCACAATAATAAACATACAATAAATATAACTGTTACGAGGAACACATTCACAAAGCACAATCTGACTGTGCAAAGACAGGATATAACAAGATAAATAAATGGTACCAGGTAACAGGCACAAACTTTCTCCCTATCCCTTCATTACGTCAGATTGTTTATAAAAATAGATGTTCAATTAATTACATCTAAGGAGTGTACAAATAAAACACTTACTTTATTTAAATAAAACTATGGAAAAAATAATCTTCAAAAACAGCTGTTAGACACATAGCCAGATTTTATATTAACAACCTTCAACAACTTGAATTATAGCTTCCGGCCTCCAGCCCCAAATTTTAGTTTTATTTATTAGGGTGGTAACTAATAAATAAAACTAAATTTTAAAAAGTATTTTTAATTGTAATTTGCATCTCCACTGAAAATTTAACCAAAAATGTTAAAATAAAGCTTGAAAATGTTATATTTTTAATGTTTTGGCATGAACAAAACAAAATTTGTTACAAGTCAAGAACTACTAAGGTTAGAGACAAGCGGTTTTTACTAAAACATTTTAAATTGTAATTCACATCCTTCCTGAAAATGTAATCAAAATCATTAGAGCCATTTTTGATAAAATTCCTTTTTAGTATGTTTTTTGCACATAAAAAACTAAAATTTCAGGAAGTGAAAAAATAGTCAGGAGATATTAGCTAAATACACTTACATACTAAATTTCATAAAAATCGATCCATCACTTTGGTCTCCAGCAAAGTGCACATACACACAGACAGCAACATTTTTTTTCAAAAAACACTTTTTTCTGTTTAGGGGTTCTAAAATAGATTTTTAGACCAACTAGTAAAAATTTTTCTGACGATCACAATACTTTCTCTATGCTAACACATACGGCAGAAAGTAAAAAGCAAGACAATCGTTCTGAACGTGATGCAAACGAGCATCATCCGCACATGACATACAATAAAGTTGAGGCTCTTTTCCATCATCCTATTTGAATTAATTAAAATAGGCAAATAATTACTAGAGAAGAATTGCAAATATAAGATTTTTGTAAAAAAAATATAACATTTGGACAAATGGATGTGTTCATCAATATTTAAGGGGTACCCTTACAAGGGTTAAATATTTTACTTAAATAATTATATATTAATGTCAGTCAATATATAATTTATAAATAAGTATATACTTGATAAAAGAAGTTAATTTATAAAATGGCTAACATCTGACTTTCCATGATAAATAAAGTCTATCTGACTTGCTCCCAAGCGTAAATAGATACGATTAAATAATTAGATAATTAAATGATTATTGTGTCTGGCCCGGCAGACAGTTATAAATGATTAATTTTAACTTTTTACTCAGTTGACCCCAGCACACAGCAATGTTTTGCAGGCTGATAAAGCTGGTTACATAATGAATAAAACTGCATGAGTGAATGTCAGACTGACCTCATCTATATCAGTACCAAACGCCACAGGATTTGATATGGCTTCTGATATTTCCTTGGCAACATCTTGCTGCTCTGCAATATCATCCATCATATCGTGCACTTGATCAACATCCCTAAAACAAGCAAACAGATTTCATTATTGTATTTGATATGGCTTCTGATATTTCCTTGGCAACATCTTGCTGCTATGCAATATCATCCATCATAGCGTGCACTTGATCAACATCCCTAAAACAAGCAAACAGATTTCATTATTATATTTGATATGGCTTCTGATATTTCCTTGGCAACATCTTGCTGCTCTGCAACATCATCCATCATATCGTGCACTTGATCAACATCCCTAAAACAAGCAAACAGATTTCATTATTGTATTTGATATGGCTTCTGATATTTCCTTGGCAACATCTTGCTGCTCTGCAATATCATCCATCATATCGTGCACTTGATCAACATCCCTAAAACAAGCAAACAGATTTCATTATTGTATTTATAATATAAACATGAATCAAAATGTAGGAGGTATAAAACGATTAATGTATATTATTTTTTTTGCGTAGGCTGCAATTAACAAACTAGATGTCAATACCAGTTATTATTGAAATATAAGTAGACATATTTCTTTGTTTACATATATACGTTTAATATGAGACTAGCAAAACTGCATTATTTTAACTAACTGTACATAAATAATGAGAAATTTTAACTAATTATTTATACCAATAAATAAATAATGTAGTGTAATTCCCCCTCAAATGGAAGACGAAAGCTTTTTTGCTTCTGACCATTTTGATGTATTACATAGGTTTTATTTGGCTTGCTCTGGTACATTCTCCTACTTACTTGGAGAGCCTATGAAGATAAGAAGGAGAAAATGAACCCTTTAATAGAAGAGAAGAATACATTCTTCTGAGACGTTCTATGAAACACCAATTTTCAAGAGAAAAAGTTGGAGTCACTAGCAAAAATTTATTCCGGGTCCAATGCTACTCGATTCCGTTGCATTTGCCACTATGCTATGTAATCAACTGACGAAAGTCGTGTGTGTATTTCTGGCGTTCTCGAGCTACCTCAGACAGCGATGTTCCCAACTATCAACGTCAGTCTCACATCAACAGTTCGAACTTGTGTGTTTACATAGTTTTGTTGTTTCCATACCATTCCGTTGCATTCGAAGTTTTAGTTGTGAACATATTTTATTGTTGTTATTTATACTACAATATAAACACGAACAGCGGGTAACCCACATAGACACTCCAGCTGCGTTTGATCTTGCACTACACCACATAAAGCAACACTCCACAGCGACTCCAGTGGATACCATGTTTTTGAAATACTGGCGTAATTTAGCTTCCAGTGAGAGGAATTTATTTGATATTTTCAAACCAAAGTAACATTTTCTAAGTTTATTACAGTTAAGTACTTGAAATAATATTTTCCTGTCATATATATACACACACATATAAAATTAGTGGTTCTTTTTTATAATAACTGCATTTTTATTTTCCAAAAATCTTTTTCCAATTTCTCTTTCAGATTAAGCGGATTTTCGGATTAGCGGGACTCTACTGTATCGTAAAAATAAATATAATAATAAATGACAGTGTTTGATTATCTCCATGCGATGAGTTAAATGTTTAACACTTTAAAATAGCCTTCCTTATTTCTCCAGTCTTTTTGATACCTCCCTGGTAAAAAGATTGTACGATATGAAAACTATAATAAATTATAATATGCATTAACTAATAAACTGTAATAAATTATAATATGCATTAACTAATAAACTTTAATAAAAATTATAATATGTATCAATGAAGTAAACATGATTAAATAACATGATTTCATTTCTAAGTACTATTACGTAAATGAGGGCTATCCAGAAAGTAGTTGTCAGTTTGAAAAAAAGAACAAAAAAAATTAAAGAATAATTGTTATTGTATACAGTTGAATGCTACTCTCTTTGGTTATTTTCAACACCATCTCCGTTAAAATTAAGGTACTTGTAATAGTGTGGCACAAGATTTTCGATTCCAACATTGTAGAAATCCACCGCATGAGACTTAACCACTGGTTAATGCCAGTATGAAGTTTAGTGTAACTGTCAAAGTGCTGTGTTGAAAGCCGTCTCCTCACTGGAAAGAGATAGTAGTCGCTTGGCGCTATATCTCTAGGCTGTGTGGAGGATGTTTGAACATTTCCTATCAAAATCGTCCAGGAACTGTGAGTGGTTTTGTGTGGACATGTATTGTCAAAAAAATTTGTTTAGCCTAGTTTTCACCCTTGCTTTTTTTGTATCACCTGCCATTGTTTATGCAATGTTTCACAATACCTTTCTAAGTTTATTGTCAAGCCTTGATAATGACAATGTGTAAGAGAGGACTTTTTGTCCGAACCTCGCCAAACGTTAAAAGGAACGGTTGTCAAGTAAATAAACGAGAAGAACAACCTTATTGTCTTATTGTATGCGACTTTATTGAATTGACTAACTTTTTGTATCACAATTGACATATTTTCAACCATGTTTCACTACCAGTTATGATATGATCATGAATAATTAAAAGTTCATTCCCATATTTATTGTACTCTTTATGTATTCCGCGATCCAGCAAGTCTTTTTTGAGCTGTTCCTAAAGATTTTCAGACCCATCTGACAAAAAATTTATGTTAGCCAAGCTTCTCCACGAAAATTCATGAACTTCACGAAATTTGAGATAAATATTCTGAAAGTATTTTAACAGTATATAAACATAAACAATTTAATTTCTATTACAGTTGGCACTCGACAGTCGGGTTTTTATTAGTCTGACAGACTCAGTAGTCGGACCCACATATTAGTGAATGTCACCAGTCTTTACTTTTCCTGTGAATTTATGGCTGTTGTGACAAGAAACCTCCTTTTTCCACCCTATAAGTCATTCTTTCTTGTTTTGGTACCACGGTCAGTTTGATTGTAGCCTAGTATAAAAGACTCTCAGATTTATTGTAAGTGCCATATGAAGTGAGCGCTTTGTTCAGTCGTGAATTATGAGAAAATGGAAAGCACAAGTTCAAAACAGAAACGTTTGTAAAATGAGACAAAAGAAAATAATAGAATTCTTCAAACTGTAAACACATATGTACCTAAACTATTTTTGTATTTTTTTTATCTTTTCATCTTTTGTATTTTTAGGTGCTTTATCGCTCAAATTCAATTGTATGTTTACACTACTGTACGTTTTTTATATATATTTTAAGGTGCAGTGCTGTATTTTGATACTCAACTTCATTTTTTTATATTATGTTTACAGTAAAGTAAAATGTTTTGGTTATATTTTTCAGTATACCCAAGTATTTTGTTATTCATCTTCATTTTTATAAGTTCATGTTTTGTTTACATTATTACGACACTTTGTAAATAAATTTCATTTATGCTACAGTTAAATAACAGTTTAAAATCGTACATTAAATAAAATTAATGTACATACTGTACTCGTTTAGTTTTTGAAGAGTAACCCAAATGAATGTTCCTAGCGTTATATTCTGTTTATTTTATGCCTATCATACCCAATTAAGTGGTCTTGAAAACTGTAATCTATAAAAGAGTATTGTATGAAGCAGTCTGAGAACTGTACATGGCAGTTGTGTGGACTACTGCTGGCATTCTATTGCCGATAACATCACATTCAGTAATCCAGATACTTTAGGTAATCTGACAGTATCTGTCCCCATACTTGTTGGATTATCAAGAATCAACTGTAGTATCAAAAACCAAAAAAATGAATCTGCTCTGTGAAATTCAAAATAATATGACAAACATAATACAAGGAAATAAACTTTTTCTAATAGTTTCAAGTAATTGTAAAACAATTGGCAACTTTTAAAAATGTTAAATACAGTTGAACATTTTTTGCTTAGTGAAATTCCTATACTTAAAAATTCTTTCTCTTTCTAAGAACCAAAATTCTTTCTCGCTCTCTTTACTCTCTGTGGTGAATGAACTAAGTTATTAGTACCAAGGCCGCTGATTTAGGCCTGGAACAACATCATAGGTATTAGGTGTTTTGAGAAATTGATCAGGACAGAGATGTTGATTCAAATTTTAATAGGATATAAAATACAACATACAAAATGTACTTACATGTGTTGGTGAGCAGCTTTGAGAGCATCTGCTGCATTTTTCATAGTAGTGAGCACAGCTGTGTTTGTATTGGCCCCTTCTAAAGCCTCTCTTTGCATCTCGATGGTCGATAACGTTCCATCTATTTGTTGTAATTGTTTTTCGTATCGTTTCTTTCGTTTTAAAGCTTGAATTGCCGCTGAATTAAAAATATTTATTAACTATTAGAACAAACCAAACTGAAATTGTAAAGTACAAACAAGTTTAAATAGAACTAGATTATAAAAATTTAAGCATAAATACATTGATAAAGTACTGTGCGTACTGTACAATTTTCCAATTAGCATCTCTATTCTTCCTGTAAAAACAAAATTAATAAGGCTACTTGTTACTTGTATCATTAACCCTAATAGTACATTAGATTGTGTGTCTATTCTAGTTTAACACAAGTTAAGGAAAAAGAAACTAATTTTCTAATACATTTTTCTTGTTATGAAAAATATTAAGATTAAAATTGTTAGTTTCTTTATTACCACACAGTATACATCACAATATTTAATCATAAAACGAAATAATATAGATTGGTTCATCGATTATCCAGGTAATATCATTTAAGAAAATAGTGAACAGAAAAGGTTTTAAGAGCAAATATTGCAGCATACCTGATGTTGCAAGGAAATGTCAAGAGATCCCACCACTGAACTACTCAATGATTAAGACCATTAAGTTAGGACTCGAAGCACTTAAGTAAGTAATGTTAGGAATGATACTCACATTTTTCCAATAAAAATTTATAAAATCTGTCTGCAGCCTTTCAAAAACAAAGTTTTCATCTTCAAAGCAACAAACAACTATTTGTTTGTTGTTTGTAATATGTACATAACTAATTTAACACATATGAATTAAAGTCACAACTCACATCTAATGACGCCAGTTCAGTTTTGGCTATGAAGTCTAAGATCCCATATAAACATGCCACACATTTATAGGAAGTTTTTGATTTTCTTTGTTTGTTGCTTTGAAGATAAAAACTTTCTTTTCAAAAGGTCTCAGACAAATTTGATAAATATTTATTGGAAAAATATTTAATTTCTATCTTTACATATAATATATCCAATAAGTGAGTTCTCTTCAATATGATACTTAAGTAAGTATTCTTTGATTCTATAGAATAAAGTCTATAGAGTCTACGCTTTAAGTTAGACGGAGTTGGTGATGATTGACAGTACCAAATGCCTCATAAAAGTCTATATCTGAGGCACTGTCCACTTGCATACTGTCTGAGATTGAAGATATGGTAAAATTCTCAAAACAAGATTAGCCAAAGACGATCTCCCTTCAATAAAACAATGTTGTTCTTGTACCAGAGTACTTCTAAAGGAAAATTCAATATACAGTAATCCAGAAATGATTAAATAAACATTAAATTAAATAAATCTTGTACATAATTATTTGTTATTCAAAGAAATAATAATAAAAAGGGCTTCAGTTTTAAGGATGTGCTTGTTTTTTTTCTGCACATAGTTTGTTGAAATGAGATATGTCAGTTCTGACAATGCTTCACTAAGTTCCTTGGGCACATCAAATCTTAAGCGATATTTACTCTTCATGGCAGCTAAAGCAAAAAACAAACCAGTTTCACACTTATAAGTGGTGGCGAATGGAGTATTTTCAATGCCTTCTCACTCAAAATCGGGTGTTCCTTTTAAACACAAATCCAGATAGATATCCTTCTGGATTGAAGGGTGTGAGAGAAGATTCTTTAAACTTCATTTCAAGCCCAGGGTCACCTTGAAGATCAACGAAATTTCTTTTTCCATCATGTTGAGGAAGCACTCATTGACTGAGGTTTGAACATTTTGAATTCATGCCAAACCATCAAAGTATTTTTCACCAAGTTCTCATCAAAATATTTTTCAAAACGAGATTTGAGAATTTCCAAGTGTTTAAGGAAGCATTTCTTTACATTGGTTTGGAATAGTTTTGATATCCATTTCTTAAATCTTAATTTTTAAGAAATAGCTCCAGATTGTCACTTTTCAGACTAATCTCGTATAAACTTAGCTTCTTTACAAAGCTCTCCATCTTTTCAGTCCATTGCAGGAAGTTTGTATCTTTTTTTCTGTGAAGACTTGTTCAGTACCTACATTTATTTTCTTGAAGATGTCTGTCACGTACGCTAATCCCAGCATAAAATAAGAATCAGTGAAAAACATTGAGTTTCGGTGGCTTTCGTCAAGCAAAGTGAGGACTTCATGTCTAAGCACAAATATTCTGGTCAAAGCCTTTCTTCTCAATATCAAGCAAGCTTTAAACAGTAAAGCTGTGTGTTCTGAGCCCACGTCTTCAAAGAGAATTTTAAAAACTCGCAACTTTAAAGGCTACACTTGAAATTGACTATTTTAACAACCACATGTAAAACTTCATCAAGTTTTGGGATCATACCTATTGCTGATAAAGCCTCTCTATGAATACAGTTTCCAACTAGCTTCTAGAGCTACTTTTTTTCAACCCTCAATTCAATTCAAAATATTCTTTATTCATCAAATATACAATTATTCATAAAAGTTCAGTGTACTTTCCTGACATAGCCTGAGCTACATATGTGCAAATTCTGCATATTTGATCCAAGACAAATAATGTAGATAGCAAATAATATTGTATTTTATAAGTATGTTTTGTTTAATGACACTATTATACAGTAGTTTTACTGCCAAAGTGATTTGATTCTGACTCATCATAAGATTGTTTTTTTTTTTTACTGGCAATAAACTAAATAATAATCGTGTTAATAAATCAATAATTAGTAAAAAAAATTAAGTACAGCCTAGGCCATTTAGAATTGGTCGGTAGCATAGTTGGTTCAATCCCAGCTTCATGAGCTAAAGGTTGTCAGTTCGATCCCAATCAGAGTCATAATACATTTTGAGAAGGATCAGCTGATAACCACCGGCTGTTCATTTGTCATTGGGCTATTAATTAATGACACTTTCTAAGGAATAGTCAGCCTTAGTTTGTAACAATGGCTAGATTCGCTCATCTACACTCATCACACTCATTCGAAATCCATATTCGCCCATATCTTGACGATCGGCGTCTTATGAATAAATAAATAAATTTAAAAAAAATAAATAAATAAATGAGAGTACGGCAATACCATTCCCCCACTCTTTTAGGTCAGGCCTACTTTAGGCTTTGGCGTTGAGGTAAAATGCTCATTACTATCAAATGACGAATCTGAATCATATTGTGATGGAATATTTAATCTTTATCAGCATCTGAGTCATCTACCACACTACTGGTTTCCATCTTGGTCAGAATCATCTTCCGATACATCAATGTCACTTTCACTATCTACAAAACTAGATATAGGTACTAAGTTACTAATTAGACAATTTTCATTACATGTAAAGTTATCTATGCTCATTTTTTAAGGTGTAACAATAAAAATATATAAAAAAAAACTTCCAACATTTCACTTAAACTGTTTAGGGCTGTTTTTACGATTGGGAGGGCCAAGCTTCAGTACCTGGTAACAGCCTCTAAGCCAAAAGGCTCATTGTGCGCCCACGTTTAGGGCTGTACAGATAATTACAAATAATAATTTCAGCAATAGCATTTACAAATTTACAGTACTTTGTTACTAGAAAACAACAGATGTTCCTATACCCAATACAACGTCTATATCAATAATGTTTTCGCTGAAAACAAACCATGCCTGCACAAGAGCACAAATAAACAACATTTCACAAGCAGAGCGTAGGATGCGGAAAACTCCGAAGGTTATGTAGAGGCAGACGACAACTTTGTTATTTCAGTCTGACTAGCAAGTTAGTGTGAGAAAAATTTAAAAGGACACTAGTCAATACTTCAGAACATTAAGATTATATCGCACTGATTAATTAGTTCTAGTGAATACACAATACCAGTATATAAAATATTAATTAAATACAGATCGACTACTATATAGAAACTGGTAATTTATGCATATTCTCGACCATCTACTGTTTAGATGGTACGGCACTTTAAGGGTTTATTACCTATGATACTGATAGTTGTTATTAGGCTATATATAAACAACTGAACATTTTCTAAGGTAATTATGCACTTTCTTGCCACCAAACAAATTTTAAAAATTTTGTTTGAAATGGGTCTAGAATTGGCTGTATTTTCACGAGATATGCTTTTTATTCCGCGGAAATAACGTATTTCACCGAAAAATTCGAAAAAACCAATATCAAAACTTTTAGTATTTTTGTCATATTTCCGTTAATTTAAATAGTATTTTAATCGTCTTTTTATTATCTTGATTTTTTTTGCGCTGAATACAAATTTGAAAACTATTTTGGTCTATTACAAATATTTCTCGAGAAATAACGGAAAAACTAGTCGCGGCGGATCGCGATTAGCGGCCATTATGCTATCATTATATACAACTATTAATCACGATTACCGAATTCACCTATATTCCCGCCGGAGTGACGGCCGGCAAGCCGTCACGGAGGCCAAACGCTCGAATTTAACGCAAATTACGAATTTTTGTTGAGAAAATAGACAATTAGGATAAGTTAGGTTATGTTTGGTTGTCAGTAAAAAATGCATTTTTCGACCTGAAAAAATAATTTTACTACAAAACCAGTTATATATTTGTATTCAGCATAAAAAAAAACACGAGAAATGAAAAAAAAA